>JAULJZ010032100.1:0-15026 GCA_032270985.1 Heliamphora pulchella
ATAAATTTATTTTGTCCTATTAATATACCATAAGTATCTTATAAAAGAAAAAATGAAGGAAAAGAAAGAAGAGAAAATGAAAAGAAAATTATTATAATCTCTGAAGTTCGCCAAAGGTCCTTGTCTATGCTGATCATGAATGGTTTGACCTCTATGTTTGATTTATTTATTTTTTCCTGGCCTTCAAGTTTTTTTGCTTAGAAGTGTCCAGAAAATGAAGAAGAAAATTCTAGCCCTCCCCCACTCCCTCTCTGAATAATAAATAAAAATACAAGAATAGAAATGATACGAAGGAGGAGTGTCTCCATGTAGGTGGGGAGAAGGTTGGAAACTGAAGGCAAGAGCATCCGTGTAGAGGAAACTAGGAAAGTTGAAAGAGAGACAACTACATCATAGAATTTAAAATACCCTTGAATGTTTGTCTCACAAGAATCCTTCATCAGCACACTCTCTTGGCAGGGATTTCTCTGTTATAGTAGTTTTGTTAGTTAGGAAATGACACAGAAGTTATGGTCATCTTGATATGTTTAGGAGATACCTATTTTAAAAAAAAACCACATCGAGAATTACTACGACCGTCACCGCTAGAATTCAAGGCTAAAAACTCTAAAGGCACATGGAAGAGCTAGACAGGATTGAGTTTTGTCCCAACAATGAGCACAAAAACTGAGACTAAGCATTGGCAGCGATTGGTAAAATCTCACTAGTAAGTATTATGTTCTCAAAGGGAGACCAAAGATGCAATCATAAAGTCTTCTCAGTGGTTTTTTTTTGTTTCTCCAAAGCAGTGGTAAATGGCTGGTGCTGTATTGATTACTCAAATTTTTAAGAAAGTTGTAGAACTCAGGTAATAACTTCTTTTAGATTGCTTGGTAGTGAAATTTGTTTCATAAAGCCTATATACTTTATAAACATTACTCTGTTGTGACATAACTTGGCAAGAGAATTCCAAATCATCTTGATGTAACACAAAACTAGCAGTAGTAGCAACACGAGATTTCAAACAATAACATAATTGTTCCATTACAATAGAATCATGTTGCTACTTTCGACAAAATTGGGATTCCCTTACGGGAGCTGAGGGATAAGTTATAAACTTTAATTATCATTTCCCATGAAAGAAAACATTGATATCATGTGCCTTTCATGTGCCTTTGGACCATCCAGCCTCTGTGATGTAACTGATCTGGGAAAGTCAACAACTTTGAATGCTCATGTTTTTACTCAGCCATAACGAAAATTTAAGGAGTACCGATGCCAAGAAAATGCAATAGAAATTGTCAAATATCTAAAGATAAAGCCTATTAACGAGAAATTACCCCAATCAGAAGGTATATGAAGGCATAAATAGTAGCAAGGACCAAAAATTGAGCTAATCAATGTCTGTTATTGAACTAGTGTTCCTAAAAAAACTATTGACAACCCTAAATTGCAACTAGCCTCTGTTACACAGTCGTGGCTTTTGGGTAGAACTTAACTCCAAAAGTTAGTTATTGAGATGATGGTGCCCTTATGCTTAATACTACACTTTACTTTTGTGCTTATGCAATGTGAGATTTTGCTTAGCACCCTCCTTTATGCGTAATGTGCGCATTCAGTAGTACCTGTCGTATGTAGGCTAGGGACACATATCTTATCTATCCCTAGTACTCTTGCTCTGATATTATGTTACACGGTCTTAGGTAGAACCCGACCTAAAGAGCTAGTTATTGATGTGAGAGTGCCCTTACGCTTATATACTACATATTACTTTTTTTTTTATGATGGAGAAATCACCTCAAGGCTGGGCCCTTTGGACCCACCCCTAAAGCGTAAAACCTTCGGATATCTGCAATCATCCGCCAACCACAGGTATTAGTTAATCCATGGCGTTTTCAGCGGGAGTCGAACACAAGACCTCTGGATTTACGGTTGGTCCCACTGACGACCTTAAACCGCTGGGCTACCTTGACGAGTTTACATATTACTTTTGTACTCGAGCAAAGTGGAATTTCGCTTCACAGTCTCAATACCTGATTCATAATCAACAAAAAATTTGTTGAACAAGAGATTTGAGAATTTACTTACTTTTGAAATCAATGAAATGAAATCAGATTTTACTTACTTTGCTGTGTCTCAAATATTTTGTCTTGATTATGAAGGTTTAACGAATTCGAGGAGGATAAACCCCAAGAATTAAAATTTTTAATCGAAAAGGAAGAAGAAATGCGAGCTTAGCCTATAATCAAAGAAATTGTTTTAATAAATCTTAATAATGAAAATAATCCATAAATAGTTCAAGTTGGTTTCACACTATCTTTAGAGGAACGTGAACAACTAATCTTTTTATTAAAGGAATTTAAAAATGTTTTTGCATGGTCCTACGAATATATGCCTGATATAGATCCCGACATTGTACAACACAAAATCCCTTTGTACCCTGATGCCAAACCCGTCAAGCAAAAGCTGGGAAGGATTAGGCCAGATTAGGCTCTCAAGATCAAGGAAGAAGTTACCAAACAGATATACGCCGGATTCCTCATTGTTCCAGAGTACCTGAAATGGGTCACTAATATTGTTCTGGTATCAAAGAAGGATGGAAGGATTCGAGTATGTGTCGACTTTCGGGATCTTAACAGGGCTAGTTCGAAGGATGACTTTCCTTTCCCCCCACATAGACGTATTGGTGGACAACACCGCCAAGAATGCGCTCGTCTTTCATGGATGGATTCTCAGGGTACAATCAGATTTTGATGGCGCCGGAAGACCGAGAGAAGACTACCTTCATGACATCTTGGGGCACCTACTATTATAGAGTCATGCCGTTCGGACCAAAGAATGCGAGAGCAACCTACCAAAGGGCTGCGACCACATTATTGCACGACATGATACACAAAGAGGTAGAAGTATATGTGGATGCCATGATCGTGAAATCCAAAACTCCGGAAGGATGCGTCGCTGCACTAAGGAAATTCTTCGAGCGGATCAAAAAATACAGGATGCGCTTGAACCCTCAGAAATGTGCCTTCGGAGTTAACAGCAGGGAAAACGTTCGGATTCATGATCACACAACGAGGTATAGAGATAGACCCTTCAAAGATCAAGTCTATTCTCGAAATGCCTCCCCCGAAGACCAAGAAGGATGTAAGGAGCTTCTTGGGAAATGTTCAGTTCATCAAGTCGATTCATCGCTAAGCTAACCACTATCTGTGAACCTTTATTCAGACTCTTGAAGAAAGGGACCAAGTTTCAGTGGGATCAACAGTGTCAGGATGCTTTCGAAGCCGTACAGAAGTATCTGCAAAACTCTCCAGTTTTGTCACCACCAGAATCCGGTAATCTTTTGATACTATACCTATTAGTCACTAATTCAGCAATGGGGTGCATGATTGTACAGGAAGACGAAACCAAGATAGAAAGAGCTGTCTACTACTTGAGTAAGAAGATGATTGAATGCGAATGGCGGTATACGCCTTTGGAGAAAACTTGTTGGGCGCTAGTCTGTGCATCCAGGAAGTTACGTCATTACATGCTAGCATACCGAGTTGTTTTGATTTCAAGGATGGACCCACTCAAATACCTTTTTGAAAAGCCAGCATTGACAGGAAAGTTGGTCCGGTGGTTGCTGATGCCAGCCGAGTTTGATTTGCAGTATGTCACGTGAAAATCAGTAAAAGGGAGAGCCGTCGCTAAATTCTTAGCCAACCACCCTATCAACGGAGAAGAAGAGCATGAATTTGAGTTTCCCGATGAGCAGGTGCTAAAGATTGAGAATGATCAGTGGACCCTCTTTTTCGATGGAGCCTCAAACCAATACGGTTACGGGATAGAGATACTCCTTGTCAGTCTCGATGATTCTTATATTCCTTTGGCTTTTAAGTTGAGTTTTGAGGTCACTAACAATTAGGCCGAGTACGAAGCTTGTTTAGCCAAATTGGAAGCCGCCTTAGAACTAAGAGCAAGAAAGTTGGAGGTTATAGGAGACTCAGCTCTGGTCGTATCTCAGGCGAAGGGAGAGTGGATGGTTAAAGAAGAAAAGCTGGTTCAATATCACTGAGAGCTTGAGCTAATGATTCCCTGTTTTGAAAGCGTGGTATTCATTCATGCTTTGAGATTGCATAACAAGTTCGCCGATGCCTTGGCCAATCTGGCATCGATGATAGACATACCCCCCGAGATGAGGATGAGGCCTTTGAAAATTCAACAAAAGGACGCACCTGCGATCAGCAACATCGTTATTACCCAAGAAGCCAATGACGGGTTACTATGGTATCACGACATTTGGAATTTCATCAAGAAGGGAGAATATCCAAGTTGAGCTAGTAAAAAGAACTAGAGAGCTATTAGGAGATTTGTTGCACAGCTCGTAATCTGTGAGGGAAAACTGTACAAAAGAGGATATCTGGGAGTCAATAAGTTTTGTGTCGACACAGCAAAGGGATGCGAGGTGATGAGAGAAATTCATAGAGGAGTTTGCGGACCTCACATGAGCGGGATGATGCTGGCTAAAAAGATCCCGCGCCAAGGATATTTCTAGATGACCAGGGAAGCAGATTGCTATCAGTTTGTCCAGAGGTGCCAAAAGTGTCAGATCCACGCAAACCTCATGCGTGTACTGCCATCTCAGCTGTATAACATGATCTCGCCCCGGCCGTTCTCAGTTTGGGGAATCGACGTTATAGGGAAGGTTACACCCAAGGCATCGAATGGACACGAGTTTATTCTCGTGGCAATTGATTACTTCACAAAGTGGGTTGAAGCCACTTCTTACTCAGTCTTAAAAGCCTCCTAAGTAGCCAGGTTCATCAAGGAAAATCTCATCTGTCAGTACGGAGTCCCACATGAGATAATTTTCGACAACGGTTCCTACTTTCAAGGAGAAGTTTTAGACCTCTTGGAAGAGTATAAGATTGTCAGCCACAAATCTTCGCCGTACAAACCGCAAACCAATAGAGCTATGGAAATTGCAAATAAGAATGTGAAGAAGATCTTACAAAAAACGATAGAAGAAAGCAAGGATTGGCTAGAAAAGTTACTATTTGCACTTTGGGGATACCGGACATTGATTAGAACTTCCACTGGAGTAACACCCTATGCCTTGGTCTACGTAATGGAAGCAGTTCTGCCCATAGAATTAGAGGTCCCATCTCTAAGAGTAATGGCTGAAAGCAATATCCCCGAGTCAGAATGGCAGAGGGACAGATTCAAAGAGCTGCTCATTTTTGACGAAAGGAGGCTCAGAGCCCTATTCCACGTTCAAGGATATCAAAGAAGGATAGCTTAAGCATTTAATAAGAAGGTTAAGTCCCGGAACTTGAAGGAAGGTGACTTAGTCCTCAAAGAGATCAGAGCTCCCATATTTGATCCAAGGGGCAAGTTCAAGCCTAATTGGGTCGGACCCTATCTTATAAAGACCCTGATGTCGGGAGGCGCTGCCAGCTTGCCATCTTTATGGATTTGGACATAAATATTTTCTCTACACCCATCAACTCAGACCTGCTTAAAAGATTCAACCCCTTAGGGAAAAGCCCGCAAAAGGAAAGTATCAATACTTGAGTGTAACCCGAGCCTCGAACTACGTCATGGCCTGATTCTCTTCTTCGGGATACGTAGGCAGCTTCTGTTAGAAGTTCAGCTCAAACCTTTGTTCAGAATTCCCTCTTTGTAATCATGTTTCAAGTAGTTGATCAATGCAAAAGCTTGCTCTAAGTTTCTCTAATAAAAAGATTATGTTGTAAAAACAGAATTTTATTTTTTTAGAAAAAAAAAGAAAAAGGAAAAGCCCTTGTAAACCAAAAAGTGGAGAAATTTTCATTAATGAGTTTACCGATATAGTTTTCAAAAGATATAAAAGAGGCTCGCAAGTCCTCTTCCTACAAAAAAAAAAAAAAAAAAAAACTAAAAAACTAAGAAGGAAAACAAGCAAAATATTAAGGTACAGTAAAGCAAGATCAAGTCCTCCTCCTTTTTACATCCCCTTCTTGTCCTGCCCAGCAATTTGCCTCCGTTTGCAGCCAAGCCTTGTAACTCGCAGATAACCCGCTGTTAAAATCACCGCCAACCGGTATCCTCAGTCGAGAAGACCAAGCCCACTGGTACTGACCCAGGAAAGGAGCCCAGTGATGGTGACTGTACAGATGGATCACAGAAGTGTTTGGACAGATCTGGGTACGCCCAAACTGGTGAAGAATGCGATAATGATGATAGAAGGTGGCTAGCTTCAAGCCGACCAACAGGACCCCCGAATGGCCCACAGTCGCAGTGGTCATGGAAGATATCTTTAGCCAGGAGCATAGCCAGGAAATCTCGTCGGTCAGAGAACTCAGGTAATCCAATTAAGTAGTCTAAGTGGAGCACAATCGTTAAATCTGATGACGAATGAAGGACTTCATATTATAACTGTCAGACATGGGCTTCTCCATCAAATTCACCTTCTCTATCAACCAAATTTGAGATAACACAGAAAAAGCAGAGCTGAGTGGAAAAATCTGAGAAAATAAGGAAAAAGGAGAGCTGAGCTGAAAAATAAGAGAAAACACAAAAAAGGAGAGCTGAGTCGAAAAACCCGAGAGAAATACAAGAAAAGGAGAGTTGAGAGACTACCTGATGCAGGAGAGCACTACCGGCAAAATAAGGGGCACCCCTAGTGTGGATTGCATCAAACGTCTTTGCAAGAACCAACGAGACAGGATCTCGGCTCTCATAGATCTGATGAGCCACATCTACCAAGGAAGAGCTAGTCCGCCCGTCCGAAGGTCCCAAGAGGAAGCGAGTCAAAAGACAGACGCAAAGAGCATGCCTGCGCTAAAGCTGAAAAGATAACTCTCCAAGAGACCTTCAAGGCCCTAAGTGGTCCATGATCCGAGCCACATCGAGAGATCCGTCGTGGGTAATAATAGAAGCCTCACGCCTAGAGTAACCATAAAGCTACATCAACTTGTCCCTGGGACTCGAGAAAGGCGTAGGAACTATAATCTCTTGATCTCTTCTCGGCCCGAGATCTCCAGAATGGCCGAAAAGCTCTCCACAGTCGGATATAACCCCTCAACACCAAAATGGAATACATAAACCTCGAGATCCCACAGCTGGGTTGCTCTTCTCAAAAGATGCCAATCAACCCTCAGGGATCGCAGAGAAAAACAGCGCATCTAGACCAAAATTGAGAAAGTTCTGACGCTCAATCGGAGAAAAGTCGCTCATCTATGTCGACAGAGAGTTGTTGTAAGAGTGGGCCATGAAGGATAATAGGATAATACAAGATATCCAGAACATTGGGGCCTAGAACAAATGCCCCCTTTTTATAGATCCAGAAATGGAGGGAACCCATAGAGTTTGCTCTAAGTTTTGCGCCAAAACCCTAAACTCTGCTCTAAGTTTTGCGCCAAAACCCTTTGCTGTGGCCATCGCTTTGTAACCTAACGGCCGTCGTATTTTCATCCCAAACCTCACGGCCATGATACCCATAATCTAGGCCGTTAACTTTTCTCCATAAACGTTCAGGCCGCCATATCCAAACCAAACAGCCGCAATATTCTTTCTCAAGACCGCCATATTTTCTTATGCAGAAATTTTCGGCAGCCTGTCCTCATTTTGCTAGCATGCCCCAAATTGAAGTTGTGCACCTGTTAGAAACTCGCAACAAGAAAAGCAGTTCATATGACAAAATCACAACTCATGAGTCATACATTATGCATAATCAAAGTCTAAGCATTCAAAAGTAATTTTCATATCATAAAAGAGTCTAAGCATCCATGATAATTAAAAAGGAGTAAACCATAAGGCACGAAGGCCCAACCCATCTAAGGTAAAAGTAATGTGTGTATGTGTATGACGTGGCACGCAGGCCCCATCAGTATATCTATGCAGAATGTCAAAGAGCAGTATGTCTGTACCAGTGTGTGCCAAGACACTATATCAGTGTGGATCAGCGTGTATCTGTGCAGCATGTGTCAAGGCAGTGTATCAGTACAGTGAATCAGAGCAGTGCGACAGTGTGATCATAACAGAGTATCAGAATGTGTGAGATAAGCACGCCGACCCAGAAAAGAATAGGCACGCAGGCCTCCAAGAACAAAAAAAGAAATCCTTAGCAGCATGGTAGATCAAAAAGATCACTCCCGTCGGATCCTTTTCCCCCAGACCACATTGCCTGCTTGGGACGACTCTTCGGATGTTGACCTGGTCTCCTCCGCCTCCTCTGAGTTATCGATAGTCTGTGTAACACTGGGAGTCTGAGCCCGGGATGAAGAAGCAGCAGCAACAAAAGCAGAAGTTCGAGCAGACGGTGCAGCTGGGGCAACAGGTGCTGTGCGACCACCATGAGTCCTCGGTCCTCCGCCATGCCCACACTGAAAGAAGAAAAAGGACCACATCAACTAAGGTAGATAAATATGAGCAAAAAGGAAAGAGTGCAAGAATGTAAATAAAAGATAGAAAGTACCGCAACGAGGGTAACCCGAGGAGCAGGAGGCTCCAAACCATGGGCCAGGAAAGCAACATCCCAGCGGCGAACCAATACCCTTAACCCAGTGATCAGGCGAAGGGACTGGTCGCACCATTCTCGAGGCATCTGTCAAGTGAAGAACCAAATTAGAATCAGTCAAGTACGGGAATCGGTATGGGTATAAGAATTAGTGCAGTCGGATCATCGCAGTCAGATATAAATAATAATACGAAGAGTAGGAGGAAGGATGTTATACCTTCTCAGTGCTAGGGGAAAGGAGAATCTCGGGGGCCGCCGGCTCAAGAATTTGGATCTGATGAAGAATCCTGTCCACAAAGGTGTCCACTATCTAAGAGAGCTCAAGATGAACAGGACTCGGGGTAGCGAGAGGACTCCGCACAGCAGTACGAGCACCTATGGCAGGCATGAGCCTCTCCCGAGCAAAGACCGTGTAGTCATGATCCTCGCCCTCAATCAACGTGGTTGTATCGAGGCCCACCATGGCTCGGATGATCTCGGTCGTACGGAGGGTATCGGTCTGATGCATCCCTACCGGAGGCGTCCTCGGGATACGAAAGTAATCATACCCCAAGGACTGCCAAACAACACGCTCGCTGAGGTACCACTTCCTATAGAATGGCCCCTCAAGCAAGACACGAGTCTGGGTGACCTCACGACTCTGCATCAAATCAGCACTAGCTCGCTCCTCCATGCCCATCTAGATGTCTCAGCGAACTTGAAAGTCAAAAGGAAACATATTAGCAAGCAGTGTATATGCAGAAAATGAGAAGCGAAAATAAATAAAAGCATGAGTAACTTACCCAGTCGGTAGTGAGGCTGTCTAGGAAAAGACAATCATCATCTAAATCCTTCCCACCTGGCTTTGTACCCCGATGGCATCTGGCCCATCGAAGTGCCCGGGGAATCATGATGGGGTCGTCATAGGAGTTCACTAGCTGACGTATGCCCAAAAACTTATAAGCGCGGAGTTGTAGAAAATCAAGAGAAGCGTCAGTACAGTTGAAATAGATATGTAGATAAGAAAATGGGAAAGGAAAGCACAGAAAGCAAAGAAAGAAAAGAAAGCAAGCATACCTCCCAGATGCGATAGTACCCACCGACGCTCAGATCAGAGGTCCTGGTGGCTGCGCTCATATACCCGTACAAAGTGGCCAATGCAGCTCCTCCCCAGTCATAAGAGCCGGTCTGGTCCACCACCACCATGGCAGCGAGGTAGTGGAGGTGCACCCTATTCTCTAAGTTTGGGAATAAGGATATCCCAAACATATAGAGAAGGAATGCACGCGCCACCCACTCGAAGTAGTGGACCTCAGAGCAGGCAAAATGGCAGAAGGTCGTCTTTAGCCACGTATATAATATGCTCCCCCTGTCGATGGAAGGGGGAACATGGAAAAATAGGTGCAGAAGAGCCTCGGGGCTTCGGCAGATATCTGAATCGAATGGGATCGGGTCGCCGTCCACTCGAATCCCCGTGATGAGAGAGAAGTCAAGAAGAGTAAGGGTCACCTCAAACGTAGGAAGGTAGAAGGTGTTAGTGGTGTCCCACCACCTCTCCGTCAGAGCTGTAAGGGTGACCCAGTCATTGCTGGTCCCCTCTAGCGTGGAAATGAAGCTGCCAAAGCCACCCCGATCAATGATCTCTCGGCTACGGGGTGAGAACGTCGTGTACCACTCCAAGACGTCGAAGGATCCGCCAAATCCTTGAATGCAAGGTCACCCCTGAAACTAAACAAAGCAAACAAATCAGTGAACGAAAAAATAATAATAGAACCAACAAAATAACAAAAATGAAACAAACAGAGACAATGACGGGATCAAAATCAAAGTACGTGACAAGATGACAGAAACAAACTAACAATAATAAGAACAACAGCAAAACAAGACTAAAAAAAAGGGCCAAAATTTCACTCATTAATTTGAGAACCTACCAACAACGACTCAACCCGATCAAAACCAATTCACTAGGATCCAAGTTTCAATTTAACAAAAACCCAGCTTCACTCATACATTCATTTCAAAATTCAATCTAAAACCCATTTGACATAGTTTAAATTCAACTCCAATCAAAATCCAATAGAAAGTTTAAAATTTCAATTTCGTTTCAACATAGCCCCAAATCTACCTCAAATTTAACTTCAAAAAAACCAAAATGGTAGATTCAACCAAAATTTGGTCTCAACAAAAATCAAATTCAAACTTGACCCAACCTAGCCTCAACCCCATCTGGCCACGTTTTCAAAAGCCAACCAATTCAAAACTCTAATCCAATCGCAAAATAACATCCTAACTCGCCAGTTTTGTTTTCCCATCCAAACCAGCCCCTAACTCCGTTCCAAACCCATGTTTTAACATAATTTCAAGACGTTCCCAAATTTTCAAAATTCAGTTCAGCCCAACATCTACCCAGATTCAACCCCAAACTCAAAATTAAACCTAACTCAAATTTATCCAATCTAAGCTTGCTTTAAACAAAATTTCAAGTTTGATCGTAGGTTCATCTAAAAACTCATCAAAATTCAAAATTTTCATTTTAAATCGAGATTCACCCGAAACTCATTCTAAACCCAAATTTAAAGCTCAACACAGTTTCTATCATATCTCAAGATTAGTTTTTCAAAGAAAATTCATATCTAAAACTCGTTTTATTCAAATCTCAGAGTTCTTTTCAAATAAAAATCCACTCAATTCGTGTTCAATCAAAGTCTTAACATGATTTCTATTTTAAATCTAAATTCAAACAAGTCCTGCTTCTAGGACGCGATCCCACTTCAAACCAAGTCCAGCCCAAATCCGATAACTAAATCCACCTTCAATTCAATTTCAAAATCCTTAACCAAAATTCTAAGCTTGTTCAATCTCAAGTCTGTTCTCATCTAAGTTCAAAAACTTCATCCAAGAGCAAAGGTCCACCCAATCCAAGTCAAAGTCTAACCTAGTTAAGTCCAATGTTTCAAACCAAGTCTCAACTCCAATTTAATCCAATCTTTGTTCTAAGATTGAATCCAATTTCAATTCAACTCAAGTGACCGATACAATTCAATTTAAGATATATAATTCAACTTCAACTCAAAATCAACAAGTTAACTAAGTTTTAAAAATTCAAATTAGCCTAGCTCAATGCTCAAGTGATTTTCAGTGCATCCAATAAACATGTGTTTTCTCATATCCACAAAGCAAGTAAAGATTCAAGTTTTGAAGAAGATTTTGACTTCCCTCGAGGTTCTGGGCCAAGAGATAATCCTCACGACGCTGAAGAAGGATCTCATGCTCCGCTATGACATCCGAAAGAATGAACCTCTTCATGGCCGGCTTTCGCAACCGGTGAAGAAGAGGAATGTAGGTGGCAGGGTCGAAATGTTTCGGCATTCCCGGAACACCTCCCTCGAGTAGGAGATCCTCGTCCCCATCGGCACCACTATTGCCACCCAATCCAGCCGCTCCTCCGCCTCCAACACCGTTGGCACCATCATTGCTGCCTCCTTTAACAGCACCACCTTCACTACTGCTGGCACTACCCTCATCGCCGACGAAGCTAAAACTGCCACCCACCAATGCGAAGAAACCAAATAGAGAAAGGAGAGAATAAACATCTTCAGAGAGACCAAGAGAGAGTGAGAGCTTGAGAGAGAGATCGTGAGAGAACAAAAGAGAGAGAGTGAGAGCTCGAGAGAGATAGAGAGAGCCGAGAGAGAGAGAGCGAGAGCTCGGGAGAGAGATAGAGAGAGTGAGAGAGAGATGAGAGGAAGAGAGGGTGTAAAAGCTTCGCATGAATGGTTTTCTCGAACAGTCTCAGAACTTATGTTCTACTGTCAACCTCATGGCCGTGAGGTCTACCTCTTTTAAATCTGGCGGCCGTCACAACTTAACCCCCGCCACAATTTTTTATTGTAACGGTCGTGCCTTTTTCCAACCGTTTCTCAAAGTCGTGAACTTTATGTTCAGGTCGCCATCTCCTTAGGGAAAAATAGTACAGGTTGCGACATAAAAAAGTGACGGCCTCTATTTTGAGCTTTCTCCTTGTTTGGATCTTGGAACCACCCCATGTGGGTTTTGAACAAATTGAAGGCTCTCTTAGCCCTTCTTCTTGATCTAGATACCCTTTTGACCCATCGGTCCTCCTCATGACTTTAAACTAACTTGTTGATCCTTGACACGACCTAAAACTGTTTACAGCCTCTTCGATCCTCCTCGTGACCTTAAACTGACTTATCGATTCTCGCCATGACTTAAAACTGATAAGTTTGCCCCTCTAAGAGTTCAGTCCTCCTCATGACCTTAAACTGACTTATCGGTCCTCGCACGATCTTAAAATGCTCCTATGACCCATCGGTCCTCATCGTGACCTTAAATTGACTTGTTGGTCCTCGCACAACCTTAAAATGCTCCTTTGACCCATCGGTCCTCCTCATGATCTTATATTGGCCCATCGGTCCTCCTCATGACCTTAAACTGACTTATCGGTCTTTGCATGGCCTTAAAAAGCCCCTTTGAACCTTTGGTCATCCTCATGACCTTAAACTGACTTGCCAATTCTCACATGACCTTAAAATGACCCATCAATTCTCCTCATAATCTTAAACTAATTCATTGGTCCTCCTCATAACCTTAAACTGACCCGTCGGTCCTCGACAAGACCTTAAACATATCCCTTGAGAATTTGATCCTCCTCATGATCCTAAATTGACTTCTCGGTCTCCGTATGACCTTAAACTAGCGTTCGCCCCATCGGTCCTTTCACGACCTAAAATTGATTAATATTTTTTTGGTTCGTGTTGTGACCTTAAAACCTTCTTGTATTGTACCTGTTTGTATTACACTGTACCTGTTATGCATCATGATTAGCCTGTTTGTATCATATGCATTGCCCCACAAACTACGATCGGTCTGATCCCTTACAATAGGGGTACATAGGAAGCTCGATGAAAATTTGAGTTCGACCACGCGTTTCTGCATGTTTTGTTTGTGCCTAAGATTGGCGGCTTGTTTGATCGTTTTGTCTCTAGAGCTTTGATATTTACTTGCACCACGAGTTGCTGCAAGTTTTGTCAAAGAGGGGCAACTGTAGACACCCCATTCTAACCAAGTCGAATCTTAGGCACCCACCTCAAATGCGCTCCAATGACGAAATTATGAAAATTATGCTTGAGGATACCCCTAAGCAAGCGAGATCATGAATATGGCTCGAAATCTAAAAATCCTAAAAAACCTCCAGGCTGTGACATCCCTATCCACACGGCCACCACCTTTTTGAAAATCGTAGAACAGGCCGTTTCCTTACTTTCACGACCGCTATTTGTTTAAAAATCCTAAATCAAGCCGTGACTTTCTTTCTCATGGCCGTTGCATTTTTATCCTGGCTGTGACTTTTGAAAGTCACGGCTATCCTTTTCACCAGCATAAAGATAGCGGCATGTATTGTACAAAAGCAAAAAGGTAGCAATCGTCACTATTACCCCTTTTTGGACAAGTGGCAGCATCCCAGAAGGGGTCTATGTCGCTCACCTTGCCTATAAATAAGCGGCAATTCCAAGCAGAAACAAGAGAGAGACATACCTGGATACCAAAACTCTACCCAAATACTCCCCCACCCGATATTCTCCTATTCATTCCATACTTTCCAAGCCTCATTTGTGCTCTTGCTTGCTTTGGAGGAATTCTTGGAGCGCGTATATTGGTTCGGAGGTATCGTATTCTCGCCACCGAGTGACCATTCGAGGTAGATATTCACACGAGAAAATCTTAGGATACCACGACTCTTCTTAAACCCTCATCTTCTTCCCCGATGGTGTCATGGATAAGGTTTCCATTATTTTTATTTCCTGTCTACCATTTATTTCAATGTAAATATTCATTTCTTTCAAGTTTTCATCATTAATAGTATCTTCATAGCCTTCTGTTTCGTATATTTATATTTTTTAACACCCTATTTTGATACTCATAAGCACACTGAACACATCAGAAGCTTACTGAGGTTCTAGAACATATCGGCTGTAACTTTCTTATGTCACATCCATGTGTTATGTTAAATTCACAATGACGGCCATGTCCTTTTTATAGGTGCTGCTACATTTATGCCTCTTTATATGGACGACCACAATATTGTATTGTTACAGTCGTGACATTGTTCTAAGGCCAAAAATGCAAAAAAACCTTTTCAAACCCCTTTATTATCTATTTATTTTAAGTTTGTACATCCTTTTATTGCTCTATTTAATATTTTCTCTTTCTATGCCTCTGTCTATCTTTCTGTCGGGTAATGAATGGTTGGTCTGGCCTAGACCGAATGGGTCATGATCTCCATTCTACGTACCTTCATATTCGCATGATTTTGAGATTATGTAAATGTTACGACTACCTTCTTTTCCATCATATTTGTCACAGCCGTCATCCCCTTCGTTACGACCGTGTAATTGTTGAGAGATCAATAGCATGTAAATGTATTTTAGGCTTTCTATTATTCATTTTTGATAACCTATATATATTCTATTTAAAGTTATTACTTGCAGAGAGGATGAAGGATGGAAGATCTAACCTAACACCAATAGGTTGTGGTCTCTGTCATGCATATCTTATTCATTTGTGC
>JAULJZ010032111.1:0-15025 GCA_032270985.1 Heliamphora pulchella
CTTCATCTCTGTCGGTTGATCCTCTCCTCTGGTTCGTGTTGCTCCCTCCTCTGGTTCGTGTTGCTCCCGTCGCCTCAGCCTCAGGCCGTCGCTGACACTATCGCGGGACACGTCGCCGTCGCCGACACCTTCGCGGGACACGACACCGTCGTTAACTTGCTCCTGTCGCCTCAGGCCGTCGCCGACACCTTCGCGAGACACGACACCGTCGTCAACTTGCTCCCGCCGCCTCAGGTAGTCGCTGACACCGTCGCGGGGCACGTTGCTGTCGTCAGCTTGCTCCCGTTGCCTCAGGCCGTCGCCGACACCTTTGCGGGACACGACACCATCGTCAACTTGCTCCCGTCGCCTCAGTTCGTCGCCGACACCGTCGTGGGACACGCCGCCGTCGTCAGCTTGCTCCCGTCGCCTTAGGCCGACGCCGCCACCGTCGTGTGACTCGCGTCGCCGCTGCTGTCGTCGCGTGACTCGCTCGTTTTAAAAAAAAAAAAAATGATTGTTACTTCATCCGACATCACCTTCAGCAGGGCACCCTACATCTCCGATCTGTCTCTTCTAAAGATCAATTTGTTGACTTTTCACAAAATCTCGTCCTCCTGGTCGCATTCGTACTCTAATTTTCAAATTTCAGCTGACTTCGTCATCTCGCATTTGAGGGGGAATGTTGGAATATTAGATTTAAATTGATTAGAATATTTGATTGATTAGATTGATTTTATTCTATTATATCTTCTTATTGTTTATCCCTATTCGCCTATAAATAGGCTATATATTGTACAGTTTTAATAGACAGAGAATATAGAGTTATTTTCTCTTCTCAATTTCTTCATGGATTAATGTTAGTTGTGAAAATAATTTCATTTACAAATTTATAGATACTTTTTACTTATCATAATTTATATAATTTTATTATTGAAATATTTAAGGAATTAGAAGCGTAAACTTATTTAAAAAGTTGTTAAACATATAGAAAGTTAACAAATTAGTAAATAAAGTGGAACAATAAGGTTCCGTTTGGTAACATTTATGTTTTTTTTTAAAATTATTCGTAAACTGTAAACAAAAATATATTTGGTAATTATTTTTGTTTTAAAAAAATTGTAAATAATTTTTAAATTTTACAAATATTTTATAAACAAAAAAAATGTGTTTTCACTTGTTTTGTAAACAAGTTTTGATTGTATTTTTTTTCTACTATTCCCGACTACTACATCCGGCTATCAACTCCGACCATCGTCTCTGACCACCACATTTGACCACCCTCTTTGACCATCGTCTCTTGCTACTATTTCCGATCACCACATACGGTCACCACCTCCGATTACTATCATTCGACTGTCACCTTTGACCATCCGCTCCAACCACCGCCTCTGATCACCACTTTTGACTACTATTACTATCTTTTACTATCATTATTGAATAACACTTCTGACCACTGCATTCATCCGTAATCTCAAATTACCACTTTTCAAACATTTATGTGCCAAATATATTTTTATTTTTATTTTTTTATAAAAATAAATAAAAAAATATTTTTTATTTTTTATAAACAAAAATTTTAAAAAACTGTAAACGTTACCAAACGAGGCCTAATAAGTGGCTTTCGACAATTTAATTACAATGACTAGTCATAAGCTCAACATATGACTAGGAGTTCATTTCTCAACCAGTTCTAAGTCGATTTTTTTAAAAGTCATTTTAAATTAAAAATTTAAAAAATTTGTTTGGTTAGAATAAGGATAGCTTTTAAGTTAAAGATTTAAAGTGATTTTAAGCTAAAAAATAAAAAAAAAATTGATTAAAGTTGTTATAATTTTTTTAAAATTTATTTTTAAATAATTATATATTCAATATAGATCTTATTTGATAAATTTTGATGAGAAAATTTTAAAAATATAATTTTTATAAAAAATAAATGTGTATAATAAAAGTTATAGTATTTTTAAAAAATATAAAAAAATTATGTAAAAAGTAAAAAAGGTAAAAAGTTTTTTTGAGTTGGAAAATAAATTTTTTTTAACTTTTTGAACTTTAAACAAAAAATTAAAAAGTAAATTTTAAATTAACTTTAAACCAGTTGCCAAACGTGGACAAGTTAACACCTTATTACCAATAGTCAATTAAAGATCGGCACACGAGCATTTGAAAGAGGTTAAGCAATAAAAAACATGTGACAGAGAACGGAAATGAGAAGAGCAAATATAGAAAAAGAATGTGAGGAAACAGAAGACTGTGTTTGGAGTTGATATTTAAATTCAAAATTATTAATATATAAATATGAAAAAAAGTACACATAGGAGTAGATTCAGAAGATATAATACTGAATCCACACTCAACTTCACATATTTCTTTACTTTCAATTTTCATTGGAGTAGTTGGTAGTAGTAATTGGTGGCAATATTAATAGTAGCTAGAGTTGGAGTAGTTGTTATAACCATCTTTGAAGAGCAATGGGAACATAATATTCGTATGTATGTTCTTATGTTTATATGTTATTATTGGTTCCTCAATAAAAAAAAAGTTAAAAGACAAAGGATTGAGCCTAGAGATGAGGTGAATAGACCAATAAAAATTAATTTTTTTTGATAAAGTTATTAATTTTTTTTTAATAAATTTTTTGATTCTTTTAATGACAACGATAAAAAACAAAAACACATTCACCAAAACACAAGAGATTTAATGTGAAAATCTTAGGATATATTTCCAAAATAAAAAACTACTACATCAACACAGAATAATTCAATATGAATAAACAAGAGTACAAAAAACACAACGAGAAAAGAGATTACAATTATTACTCCAATGTAGATCTAACTTTGCTTCTTGACTTAGCTCATTAAGTACTTTATCGATTCCATAGTAATAACGAGCTCAACGATCTGATTTCCGTTTGATGAAGGCTCCGAGATAATCTGGCCAAGTGTGTGAATGATGTGAAGATGTGTGTATATAAAAAATGTGATTTTAAGGAGAATAAACAACCTAAGGAGTTTAAAAACACTCTTGATTGTACTTAAATACACTTAGATTGCTACCAAATAGAGTAAAAATGGAGTAAGTGCAATGCACTTAGAGAGAGAAAGTAGTATTCTTAAATGTTCAGAAAATATTCCTTAAACCTAATAGACAAAACTGTTAAGCTTCTATACAAAATAGGGCTCAAACAAGATTGGTTGATGAAATGAGTTTGGACGCTCAAGCGCCTATCGAGCGCGCATTGGCGCTCAAGCGCCAAGCGAGCACTCTGCGAGCGCATTTACTCATCGTTCAAAAGGGCTCAAGTGCTTTTATGAAGTGTCCAACGAGTGCTCTCTTCTAGAAAACCATGGGGCACCATGGCCGCTCAAGCGCCTAGCGAGCACCATAAGAACGCTCAACACTAGAAATGTGGTCAAAAAGGCTCTCAAGCGCCAAGAGAGCGCTACTTTCTAGAAGAGATGCGCCCAAGCGCTAGCTAAATGAGCGCTTAGCGGGTACTGAGTGGCACTCAAGTGCTCTGCAAGTCCCAGAGAGTCTTAAGTCCCAAGCAACTCTAGAAACCATGCATGCAACATAAAAAAAAATTTTATGCAGGGAACAAACTAAACATATAAAGATTGTGCACAGGTGATGCTATATACCTTGTTGAGGTTGCCGAAAGAAGTCTAGCAATTCTACCGATTCTAAGTCCAACGATGAGGAGAGCAGAGACATTAGACAAATCCTACAACCAAACATTAAATAAAATAGAGGTACAGACTCCGATAATTTTATCGAATACCGAAAATAACCAACTATAGTAACAAATAATATTCATTTATTTCCTCTCTATCTTATTTTTTTTCTACAACCGTTATTTGTGATGGTTAAAATCCACTTTATTGAGTTAGAAATAAACTGTAGCATAATCGTTTGATTAAAATTGACTCATTATTATTTTATGCGACAACTATTTTTTTCTGGTCTTGACACCAATTTTGTAGCCAAGACCCAAACAGTTGTAAACATGTTATAAATGAGCTATAACATGTTATAAACATGTCTTTCAACCTCGAATCTTGCAACATTTATTTACGGGTGAGTCCCATTAAAATAATTATCCCATAATAAACTCTATTTTATATTTTGTGTACCCAAAATATCCTCATTTTGTCATATCACTCGTGCAAAGATGTTACATACATAAATTATAATTGCACGTAATTACCGGGCAACGAATTTTGAAAGTGGCCAAAACACAATCTGGAGGGCGAGATCATTTGAAATTGATGTAGAAAAAAAAATTAGCGACAATTGCAAGCTAATCTAGGGTTGTGCGCAAGTTGAGTTAGGATGGGTAGAAAAAAAATTTTTAATCAACTCACATTTGGCAGTGATCGTTTTTTCAACCCACAACTAACTCACTGATCATCAAAACTCGCAGGTTAGATGCGATGTTTTTTTTGCCGATTTTAACCTGCGATTTAAGTGGTTTGATTGGTTGAAAAATTATTAAATTTTAATATTATTTTTAAAAATTTGTTTCTAAAAAATAAAAACATATTGTAATTTTTTTAAAAAAATCGTATTTAATACGTCAACCAAAAAACTAACTAAAATTAATAAAAATAATTCAATAATAATAACATAATTAAATATCTCTAACAATAATATTTACATTGCATGTTTATTTTAAAAAATATTCACTATAGATAAAATAATAATTAAAATAATAAATGTTCTAATATATTTCTTATGAATTATAAGACATTTATATATATATAAGTTTGAGATTCGTCATGCGTTGAAACATAATAATTAATATTTAATATATATTTTAGACGAATTGGGTAGATGGCGGGTTAAAAAATATAGCTCGCAACTAATCTGTCCTTTTTATTTTTTTATTCAATTCATCTAACCTAATTCAACCTAACCAAACCCACAGATCACTCACACAATACGCATAGCTTGGGTTGGGCTGGGCTGGGTTGGGCTGAGTTGGGTTGAGTTAAATTGACGAGTAAACGCGGATTAGCGAATTGTTCGCATACCTCTAAATAAATTCATAATTGATATTGGGATAAAAGATACTAACAATAAAACCTAGAAAATAGATTATTGATATGTTGTCACAAATGAGGTATAACGACACACGAGAATAAAAATACAAATACATTTCCAAAAAGGTAGTCCGAGTTCTCATTTTTCTATGATTTTGATCAATTGCAAAAAATAAAAACATTTAGGACATTTGTTATTTGGGAGAATCTCTCCAAAACGTCACACTGCAGCTAACTCCGCACAACAATAGCAAATGCTTGATTTCAAAATCCATATGATATTTATGCAATGTTGCTGATTTACATATTTTATTTTTCTTTTTTTTAATGAATTTTTTCATGTTTTGCTCATATTAATATATTTTTCAATTATTGCCTTGTTCCTTAATTTATTTTTACATTTTATAAAAAAATATATTTTGATCAATTTTTTTACTAAAATTAATTTAGGCAAATAAAAAACATGATTAAAAAATAAGAGAATACAGAAAGCCAGAGATAAAAACTAAAAAGAAAAATAGCCCGAGCCTCAACATATTTCAAGGTAAAATGAAAAAAATCAATATGAGGTGAGCATCATTTCATATCGTATTGTATTGTGTTTATGTCGTGTTATAGTATATTTAGATAAAAGTATTTCTCACTACCAACACAATTCATTTAACTAAACGTATTAATTATCTTAATACTAACATAATATACTTATAATTTAAGTGAGTGAAGTTGCATATGACATGCCAAACATGAAAAGAAAAAACCTGTTAAATATGTATAGATTTTATAGCCTATGCTTCATTTGGCAAACCAGACTTTGGGTTGGATTTTTTATTTATTTAATTTTTTTGTCTTTTTGCTTAAGTTAAAAAGTCATTTAAGCCTTATTTCTTAACCATGACTTTTTCTTTTTGCTTTTTGGCCTTTTGCATTTTAGCACTTTTAGTTTTTTTTACATAAAATACTTTTAAATATTTTTTAAAATATCATAACTTTTATTATACTGATATAGTTTTATAAAAAGATATATTTTTAAAATCTATTAAACAAGATTTATATCGAATATAAAATTATGTAAAAATAAATTTAAGAAAATTATAACAATTTTTTTTGACTTAATTTTTTTTAATCATTTTGCCTTTTGGTTTAAAGTGATTTTATGCCAAATTTTTTTGGCATTGTCTTTTGCATTGAAATCATATTTACGGTTCATTACACGAATTTTTTGTTTATTTAGCTTAAAAATGATTTTAATCAAAAAATAAAACTTAAAATTAAATTGCCAAACGAGGCCTTAGTGATAATTGGTGTTGAGTCCTGTTTTTAGGATTTGGTTAGGGTAAGTTTTAATCACTAATTATCTATTCCAACAAGTCCTTTTAAAATTTTTTTTCATTTGTTGACTCTTTCATCCTTTTAATACATTTAATACATGTTTGTATGTATTTTTACCAAGATATTTAATTACTATAATTTTAAAAGTTTACAACTTTCTAGTTTTCAATATTCTAAATGTTCTCCTTTTCCATAACTTATCTAAATACAGAAAATTTTGAATCGATTTAAAAGTATTTTTTCTCTTCTCTCTCGTGGAAATTTGATACACTGAAAAATAATTCTCAATTTTAACAACTAAACACATTTTTTTTTCAAAATATTATAAAATAACAAAATTCTTTTTGGAATATAATTTTTTAGAAATACAACATTTTAAAATTTTTATGTGCGTACATTTTTTACATTTCGATTGTTTTGTCCCAACGAATTTAAAATGTTAAAAATTTAATCAATGTTGAAAAAATCACTAATGACAAAAATAAATTATATTTCGACTAAAAATAGCTAATTTTTGAATTTTCTCAAATTTTTTGATTTAAATTTTTTATTTTTTTAATTACTCAAAGCAAGAAGAGTCTTAGGCCCTGATTGACAACATTGACTTTTTGGCTTAAAATGCCAAAAAGCCCAAGGTTGCCTATTTGGAAAAAAAAATAAAAAACTAAAAAATTAAAAGTCAAATCAAAACACAAACTCTCAAAATATTTTATTTAAATTGTCTGCTGATACTCTGAATGCACATTTTAATAGATTCATTTTGAGTTGATAATATCTCATCCTTTCGAATATCTTTCGAAGATATCCTAAATGTTCTTCTTGTTGATCAGATTCAATCATAATGTCATCTATATATAATTCCATTATCTTTCCTATAAAATCATGGAATATAATATTCATTATTCTTTGATATGTTGCCCCAGCATTTTTTAATCCGAAAGGTATCACTATCCACTCATATGTGCCTAAAGCACCCGGACATCTAAAAGCTGTCTTGTGTGTATCTTGTGGAGTAATAAAAATTTGATTATATTCTGTATGCCCATCCATAAATGATAAAATTTCGTTATTGGCTGCTGAATCGACTAATAAGTCAACTACTGACATAGGATATTCATCTTTAGGATTTGCTGTGTTGAAATTTCTATAATCTATGCAAACCCGAAGTTTTCTATTCTTTTTCATTACTGGTACTATATTTGATAACCATTTAACATACATAGTTGTTCTAATAAACTTAGTTTTTAAGAGCCTTTCGATTTCTTCTTTGATTAGAAGAACAATTGAATTATTTCTCCTTCGAAGTGGCTGCTTATGAGGTAAAAAAAATTGGTTTAATAAGTAATCTGTACTTTACAAGATTTCTATCTAAACCTGGCTTTTGGTCATAACTCCACGCTAAATAATCTTTAAATTTATTTAACAAATTTACAAACTTGTTTTTCATTACATGATTCAGATTTGAACTTACAAAAATAGGTCTGGATCTTTACTAGATTCTAAATTGACCTCTTCTAACTTATCCTGCACTCCTACATTTACATCATCTAATTTAACAGGTGCAGCGATAAGCTCTTCCATCGTCAACTTTATATCGTCTTCTGAATCATCTTCGTCTACGTACTCTGACCAGTTATATGAACAATTACCTTCCATCTTGCCTTCGAAGAAAAACAGATAAAGTCTTTTGAAAGTAGACTTTACTAACTTCTCTTATTTTGTTAACTTGTCCTTTGATTCCCAAAATCCTAGCACTTCCTTACTCATCAATTCGATCGATCTTTCTTGCAGGCCTTCTGATGATATTAGGCCTGGGAAAACTCCGACTTGCTTCCTTTAAACCTTCTTTGACCACAAGAAAAATTTGCTCTCCCGACAGACTTGAAGTACCCACTATTTCGACCACCATCAAATCCCTTGCCTTATACAATGGAGTTTCAATATTGTGCACGTCAGCTTTAAATGGGTTTCGATCGGCCCAACATATTTCTATTTGTTTTTGACCTTCATCATTTTCTTGCTTCAAGATGATCAAATCTTGGTGTAGGAGGATGGAACACATCCATTCGAATGTATCCAATCTCGACTAGGAGCATGTTATAATTGGACGACGAATCTACCACAAAGAATGTAGTAATCATCTTCCTTTTTCCAATGCTTGACGACAATGCTAGAACACCATGCATAGATGAAGTCCCTTCAGCGAAATTACTAACTGCAACTTCGGTGGCAGTCAAATCTTTGACTTTATTCTCTAAAAATATAAACATCCTCGACGGTAGTATATTAACTACTGCTCCATTGTCTATAAGTACCTTGTCAACCATCTTTCCGTTGACCACTGCTGTCACATATAAAGGTCTCAAATGCCTTACCAATACCATCTCAGGAGTTTGCATAACATCCTGTGATTCTCCAGTTATATCTTTTCGAACCTCCAGTGAACGTGACAAAGGCATTTTCTCCTCATCATTTTCTATCTTAACTGTTGCTTCTGAATGACCTTCGATGTCTCCATTAAGAGCAGCAGGCTAGTTTGGTTTTGCCTGGAACCTCTTTGATAAAATCAACATCATGTTACAATCTACATTTGGCAAAACTGACCCAATTTGAATTGCCTCTAACCTCTTTCCAAAATCACCCGAATTTAATCCATTCGAACTTTGATCTTTGTCTTGATTCTTAACTGCATCCTCCTCTGTGTCTAATGCCTTGCTTGACTCATCTTCTGATATGAGTAGTTTCTTGACTTCTTTCAGCTTTCTTGCCAAGACAGCCTTCGAAGTTGACTTTTGCCCGCAGTCTACTTGTCTGACTGACTTTTACCTTCTTGTTTAGTTGATTTCAGTCATTCCCTTGTCCACACCATGTTTGGTGCATTTCGACGAGGAGATGGTGGGCTTTTAGGATAATATGGATGCACATCTAGTAAAACTCTATTAGCAAACTTTTGTTGTAGTCTGCATTTTTGAGATGTAGTAGCCGGCACATACCATCCTTCATGAGAGAGGAACTTAGGGTGTCTCAATCTATCCCATCGATCAACAGGAAAAATAGGAGGTCTCACCATTCTTCTTTGAGATCCCTGAAAATGTTTTCCTTGTCAATCTTCGAAGGTACATCCCTTCGAAATTCTTGCCAGGGTGTTAGTGCAGCTTTATCATATGGCCAATTAGTTAGCCTTTTTTCATGGTGCTTCATGTCTTGAGTTGCTGGCAAACATGGGATTGCTGGGCTCTCATTCAATAGAAATGGCCCATCGTTTTGTCCATACACCTCAACTTCACAAGGACCAAAAATACCTGGGTCTGGCCCCTTGTAGATTAACTTTGCTTCAACATAAATCTGTAAATCTCCTCCACCCATTGTGTTGAAACACAACACTGCTTTTGAGAAACAGGTTTTCATCTCCTTCTCTGCTATTTCTATTTTGGCTTCTTGTACAGCTCTTCGACATCGAATACAAATAAACTTCTGACCTGCAACTTCTTGTATCTTTCCCTTTCCTTTATCCATCTTGATAATTTCTTCTCGAGTAATCACACTTGGTAACTTTCTTACAGCCTTTCCAAGGTCGGTTGAAATCATGTTAATATTGAGCATGTTAGGAAATAGATCACTATTAACTTCCACCATCTCCTTTCCTTTAGCATATTGTAGCATGCTCTTTTGAATTAGATCCTGTATAGCATTTCAAAATATTATGCAATTATTAGTGGAATGTTTAAAAGAGTTGCGTCATTTACAGTATTCTTTTCCTTTCCTTTCTCTTTCAGGTGAGATTGAATGACCGCTCATTAAAGTGATGGATTTTTGCTTCACTAACTCATCGAACAGTTCATCTACCTTAGACAAGTCAAATGAATACTATCGTAGAGTTGAAGGCTGGTTCCTTTTGTTCAATTGTGTAGAAGGTAGATTTAATAATTTTTCATTTTTTTGTAAAGTACCACATACAATTGGATTTTTTTCAATTACTTGCGCTACATCTATTTCTACATCTCCTTCGACCTCTTGATAATATGTTCCAAGAGAAGTTAATTTTTAATGCATTTTCTCTTTCAATATGCCTTCATACCTAGTGGCTTTTGAGGCTAACTCGAATAAATTTTTAAATTCTATTCCTTCGAACTTTTTCCTTAGTTCGAGATCCAAACCATTCTGGGTTAATCTTACTAATTCAGTTTCTGGTAAAACAACATGACACTTATTTCTCATTCTTTTGAATTTACTAAGAAATTGATCAGCAGTCTCTGTCGAATGTTGTTTTAATTGGGTTAAATCCGCCATAGTCACTTCAGGTTCTATTCTAAAGAACTGAGTATGGAATTGATCTTTTATCTCTTGTCATTTCTGGATTGAATTGGCTGGTAGATTGATAAACCATGTGAATGCAACCTTAGTTAAAGAATGTGAAAATAATTTTATTTTAAGAAAATTATTGTTTCCTACCTCCCCACATTGCAAAGTAAATCTACCTATGTGCTCAATGGTTGATTGGTTTTTCTCTTCTGAAAATAAGGTGAATTCAAGAATTTTATAATTTCTCGAAAACCCAAGTTATCTACCCAAGTTTCGAAACATGGTTCTTTCCGCCCTTCGAGGGGCAGGTCCGTAGAGATCTTGCATAATTTCTATGATTTGATCTCTGTTAACTATGAATTGTTGATCCATCATAGGGTTAAGATTCATAAGTTGACCCATCAATGGGTTAACGTTCATTGGTTGTTGAACCTGTGGCTGAAAAGACTGATCAACCTTAAAAGGGTCCACGACTTGTGGATTAGGATACACTAGTTCTACAACAAGGGGTGTTAAATAGGTTCCTATCGAAGGTCTACCAACATTCGAAGGTCGATGACCTCGTGGTCCTGACCCTGGAGGGTTTCTAAACTCATATACAGGATTATAATATGAACTATATCCTTGAGAGATTCTAGGTTCATAGAGAGGATTATAACATATCTGTTGCTGGGGACCACCATTGCTAGGACCTATCGATGGTCCTTGATTCTCCGCATGCGCTCTTGCCAAAGGAATGCTAACACTTGCTACTTCATTAGATGTGGAGTTTGCAAATGTCGTAACTACTTCAGTACCAATAATAACTTTCTTCATTGCCATCACGAATTCCTGCTCTTCCAAGTTTGAATTGCTGAATACTTCGATTATTTTTTGTCTCTCTTGTGCAAAAAGCCTTTCCAGGCTTTTCGACTGACTATTTTGACCATTCGATTGGTCTAGTTCAGTCATTGCATTTGCTCTATTAGTAACTTCACACCTTCTTGCACTACCTTGTCTTTGCGAGTTTGAACCATATTGCTTTCTGACTTAGTGAGTGTCCCACTGAGCGTGCCAAAATTTGTTAACCAAAACAAATCTAATCTTCCTTTGAAATGAGGAAATTCTTCGAGATGATCAAGCGATTGCGTGCAAAGTTCTTTTGCCGTGTTTCAGGATTTCGCTAAAAAGTAACAATGGATGAAAATGAAAGTAATAAAAGAATTTTATTACTTCGATAGGATTACAACTGAGCACTGAGGTTACAAACTAAGTTACAAACTACTCCTATTAGCTATCGAAAGGAAATTGCTAAGAAAATTACAAGAAAATAAAGATAAAATAAAAATAAAAAGATAGGCATGTTTGTCGATGTGTGTAAGAGTCCTTTCAAAGTGCTAGTTCTTGGCCTTTTATAGACTAATCTAATAATTGCCCATAACTACCTTTCATAACTGTCTCCATCATGAGCCATTTCTCGCTGATTATGGATCCACTCTGTTAGTGGGTTGTTATGATCTGTCCCCGTGACCCAATAACTGCTGATCTTTGAAAACAAATGCTTTCAGTCCTGACACCTATCTCTTTGTAGAGGTTGACACCTGTCCCTTTGCAGAGGTTGTGTTTTGTGACACCTGCTTAACACCAATAACGGCTCCTTTAATTTCGATGAGAGAAATAGTCAATTAAGACAAATATCAACAAGGAATTAAAAATATCGATGGGCCTTTCACTTAAGCCCCTATGCTCTTTTACAATCGATGAGTTCATACAATATTTATTTGGCATTTAATTCATAGTACGTGTCATCCTTTATTTTTTACAAGCCTCAAAGGGTATTTATAATATAAATAACTCATTTTATAGCTTAGGTATTTATTCTATTCATATTGACCTTCTATTCGATATGCTATTTATCTTTATTGAAAGAATTTAAGATAAATATGGTATAAACAATTAAGCATTTTGCCATTTGTCGATTGACTATGAAGTGGTGTAACGGAAATTGCTGATGCAAGATATATACTATTTTACGCTTATTTTCTATTTTTTCCTTTTTTATATCAATACTGTCCAGAATTAGATTTAATAAAATAATAAAAAAACATAATAAAATAAAAGTATAAAAGTATTTTTCTAATAATTTTTAATATTTCTCTTTCCCTTCCCTCTCCCCCTCCACCCTCGCTTTCGCAAACTGCCTTACCTCCTCCACAAACCTCACATGCTACCTGCCCTCCCTATTTTAGTCTGATATAGAGACTGAGCCCCTCTCTCAAGTGTTTATAGTGTTAGACATTTTTTAAATTCTTATTAATTTTTAAAATTTTTATTTTTATTTTTTTATTCAAACAAATAAACTTATACATATTGCAAGCACACTATTTAAAAAAAAATTATAATACTCTCAATTAAGGAATTAACTCTACACTAAAAAATAATCAAAATTATGCTAATATATCAAATATTATAATTTCAAAGCAAGAAAGAAATATTAAACATTTTAATAAAAGAAAAAAGAAAAAAAAACTAACCTAAATAAATTATTCCAAACAATCTAATTTTAAAAAGTAAAACCTTTTGAAAGATACTTTTTAGCCATTACATACAGGTGCTAAAAATCTCTTCGTAGGCTCTCTCTGTCAGAATAAAAAGGTTTTACTTAAAAGCGTAAACTGTCTTTTAATTTTTTTTTCAATTAATAATTGGCTTCAAAAACTTTTAATAAGGGGTAAAATAGTAAAAAAAAATAGAGTTGTCAATTAATTTTTCTTCTTTCTTAAATTTCTTATTTTTATTTTATGTTTAATATTTATCTATTTGCGTCAACAAAATAAGTGACCTGTAGTGTCCGCCTCATTTTGGGGTGGCACAATATAATTAGGAGTCTAATATATATTATATTAAGATTAAAGTTTATTTATTAAAAAAAAGAAAAAAAAAAAGAAGAAAGGAGGTGGCCGGAAGTTTTTGGAGTCCTAACTTTGTTAGGAATCCCAATAATAATAGAAGTCTTGTTTGGATTGGAAATAGCCTTAATAGTCTAGTATCTATAAACCCATTGGTATTCGGTGGTTTGAGATATCAACAGGGAAGCAATCTCAGCATAGGATTCCAATTCTCCAAATCAGAGAATTGAAAAAACAGTCCTCATCAAGAAACAGCCATCATCAACGTGAACAGTGAGCTGCCAGAGAGGGAGTTTTTTTGGCGAGAAAGAAACAGTCTACTTCACGTGCACAGATCGGATGCCAAACTAAGCCCGATCGTTATGAGATTTTACACGCAGACTCTCGGCGCTTGAATCTTGTTAACCAACGGTTTTGATTATCAATTGGTGAGATCTAAACTTAAGTTTATTTTTCAGTTAAAATCCACCTTACGGTGACAGTATTTAATATTTTTCCGAGAATATTATTCTTGATATTGTCATCTTCTGGGTATGCCTAAAGAGTTAATTCTGTAAGCACATTATTTTGACATAGTAAAGATTTGGAATCGGACTTTGGTCCCGTGGTTTTTTCCCTTAGGGATTTTTCACGTAAAAATCGGTGTCGTACAGTTTCTTTGATTATTATTTATTCTGCTATTATTTATCTCATCTAATTAAGCACGAAATGAGAGAAAGTATTTTATTTCGCTGCAGGCTATTTTGTTTAAATTTTCCCAACACAGACAGATATTTCATTATTCGAATATAATGAACGGTAAAATTTCTCTTTAGTGTTCACTTATAATAAAATCAAAAATAAGTTTATTTGTTTGCATCGGGCTTGATTTGTTGAAAGTGATAAATTTATCTGTAAAATATATTATTGAGATAATCTAACATGTAATTAATATTTATTTATAAAAGATAAATTTATCTGTAAATATTTTTATTAAGATGAATTTATCTGTAAGAGATAAATTTATATATAAGAGATAATACTAAGTAACATTTGTCCAGTACAAATAAATTTATTTATATGTATTGTGTTGAAAAATACCAAAAAATTGATATTTTTAAAGTATAATAATTAGAAAAAACAAGCAACACCAGAATAGAGTGAGGCGTGAATATCTTGCTCTCTTTAAGGAGATTCAAGCCCTCTGCGGTTGGCAAAATTCGAGACCAATGCAACAGACTTTAATATTTGTCTTGTCTCCCCCAGGATACAACAGCCCAACTGATCGTTGTGTGACTCAAACAAACTCTGTATAAGTTGTAGAATCCAAAACTCCACCAACAAGAACACCCTTTTTGACCCGTAATCTCTGAAGTATTTTATATGAAAAATGTTGTTTTTCTTTTTTTTTTCGCACTTGAAACGGAATGAATGTTGAGTTATTTATAGGGAGAAAGATGAGAGAATGAAAAGATAAGATCATAAATGGATGATTGGCCAGATAAT
>JAULJZ010032121.1:0-15024 GCA_032270985.1 Heliamphora pulchella
AGTACTTCGTCAGTTTCATTGATAACTACTCAAGGTATGGATACATTTACCTGATGCACCGTAAGTCTAAATGCTTTGAGAAATTCAAAAAATTCAAAACAGATGCGGAGAAGCGTCCAGGTAAAAGTATCAAATCACTACGATCCGATCATGGTGGAAAGTACCTATTTGGAGAGTTTAGGGATTACCTATCATCAGAAGAGATTACATCCCAATTGACTGCACCTGGCACTCTGCGACTGAATGGTGTAGCTGAAAGAAGCAATAGGACTCTTATGGAGATGGTAAGGTCCATGATGAGTTATTCAGGTTTGCCCGATTCGTTTTGGAGACTCACATTAGAGACAGCAACTTACATTCTGAACTTGGTACCTTCTAAGTCACTACCTTCTACTCCCACAGAATTGTAGACCGGGCGTAAGCCTAGTTTGAAACACATTCGGATTTGGGAGTGTCCAGCACAAGTACTGGAAGGGAACGCGGGTAAATTGAAATCGAGAATAGAAGTCTGTTTCTTTGTGGGGTATTCCAAAGGAATGAAGGGTAGTCTGTTTTACAATTCTAAGGATTATAAGGTCATTGTTAGCACCAACGCCCAAATCCTTGAAGATGATTATATTACGGACCATACGCCGAAAAGCAACATTATTCTGGAAGAACTGAGAAGAAATACCAGTAAAATAGAAGAGGAACCACAAGTCACTGATATCCCATTGCCTCATCGTAGTGGGAAAATTATCGGGACAGGCGCAAATCATAAACAGGGTGCTGCTGTACAGGTTCAGATTCTGCACAACATGTTACTGCTAGTACACAGACACCGGTAGTGCCTCGTCGTAGTGGGAGGGTTATTCATCAACCTGATCAATATATGTTCTTGGAAAAGTCTTTTGACAGGATCCCGGCAGAATAAGATATCGAGCCCTATAACTACAATGAAGTACTTCAAGATAAAGATGCAGATATTTAGCAAAAGGCTATGAATTTTAAGATAAAATTTATGTATTTCAATTAGGTCTGGAAACTTGTAGAACCACCCGAAGGGATAAAATCTATTGGATGCAAGTGGATTTACAAGAAGAAGAGAGGAGCAGACGAGAAGGTTGAAACCTTCAAAGCTAGACTTGTTACAAAAGGGTTCACACAGAAAGAATGGATCGATTATGAGGAAACCTTTTCACCAGTAGCCATGCTTAAGTCTATCCAGATTCTCTTATCCATTGCTGCTCATTTCGATTACGAGATTTAGCAAATGGATGTCAAGACAACTTTTCTTAACGGAAGTCTTGAAGTGTGTATCTATATGATACAACCAGACAATTTCATAGCAAAGGACAAAGAGCACATGTTGTGCAAGCTTAAGAGATCCGCTTATAAACTTACGCAGGCATCGAGGCTTTGGAATACTCGGTTCGATCAAGCCATTAAGTCCTATGGTTTTGATCAGAGTCCAGATCAGTTTTGTCTGTACAAGAAGCGTGACAGAAGCGTGGTGATCTTTCTAGTACTTGATGTAGACGATATCTTACTCATCGGAAACGATGTGGGGGCGTTATCTACGATAAAAGTATAATTATCTGGGCAGTTTGATATGAAGGACTTGGGAGAAGCCAATCACATCCTTAGGATCAAGCTTGTGCGAGATCGAAAATAAAAGATGTTAGACTTATCACAAGTAAAGTATATCGATGATATTCTTGCTCGTTTTAGCATGCAGAATTCTAAGAGAGGCAGTTCCTAAGACACCTGATGAGATAGAAAAGATGAAGGCGGTTCCTTATGCTTTGACAGTAGGAAGCCTCATGTATGCTATGCTTTACACTAGACCCGACATCTGCTTTGCCATTGGCATGGTTAGCATATATCAGTCTAATCTAAGGCAGAAGCATTAGACTGTGGTAAAGAATATAATCAATTACCTAAAAAGGACTAGAGATTATATGTTGATTTATCAGACAGACAATCTAGTACCTTTGGGGTACACAGACTCATATTTTCAGTCTGACAAGAATTCCCGCAAGTCTAGCTCAGGATATGTGTTTACCTTAGGAGGTGGAGCTATAAGTTGGAGGAGTATCAAACAGTCCTACATTGCTGATTCTACCATGGAGGTCAAGTACGTGGAAGCTTCTGAAGCAGCCAAGGAGGCTGGTTGGCTTATAAACTTCCTATTGGATCTAGAGGTGATCCCTTCAATTCAATCGACTATTACACTTTATTGTGACAATAGCGAAGTAGCTACAAACTCAAAGGAGCCAAGGGTCCACAAGAAAGGAAAGCACATTTAGGGTAAGTATCACCTGATACCAGAAATTATTTAGAGAGATGATGTTGTTGTAACCAAGATTGTATTAGGAGACAACCTTGCAAATCTTTTTACAAAGAGCTTATCAACTAAGACTTTTGATAGTCATGTAGAGGGCTTGGGAGTCAGATGTATGGCAGCATGATTTTTTAGTATGAGTGGGAGATTGTTAGGGTTGGTGTATTAAAAACTATATTTTTGGTATTTAATTTTATTTTAATAAAATTAATTTTTTATTTTATGAGAATCTTAATAAGTAATGTATGTATATCATTTCTTTAATGATTATACATGGATGTCATTTATTCTGTACAGTATTTAATCTAGTGTGTAGAATACGACTTGCACACAAAAGATCAGATTTTAGGTTCTTGCAGAATATAAGTTTTATATTCACAACTTAGATGGAAATGGGCATACCATCAGTACGACCGTAGCACAGAGTTTTAGTAGGCCTGTCTTGGTTATGAGAAACTGTTAATAGCGTCGTCTATTGTTCCGACTCTCTGTACTAATACGCTTTGTATGTATTGAACGGGACACACTGGGGTAATTAATTTTATACTAATTATATACATTAATTAACACCCCAAGGTTATTATGAATAGTGCTTGTACTCTTATATTTAATATTTGTTGTTTTGATTCATTAGAGTGTATGATCTTATATGAGTCTCTAATCCCGATGAGTTAGATAGCAATATTATTTATATGATAAATATTAATTATTAACGAACATCTCGAATAATCGGGATTGAAGATACCCCCTTAAGAAAGCTTATAAGTTTTGATCGGGTCAAATCCTATAGGTGGATTTGATTATCCGGTGATCAAATAAGTTAAATAGAAGGGTTTAAGAAATTTTAAGATACCGATTAAATTAAATTGTCAATAATTAAATTTAATTGGGGGATATCGAGAATCTTAATGTAGGAAAAAATGTTAAGCATTTAATAACATGAGCTCAATGCAAGATGGTCTTGAGATTATGGGTCAGAGTGCAATTATAGTTCTTTAGTGGTGTGAACTGTAATTTAGTATTTTACGAAAATTACAGAAATCGGTATAAAGTTTTCATAATTGAAAATACCGTTATGAGGTTTGCTTAATTGCAAAAATCGCTAGATATGTATTTGTGTTCCACTAGAAGTCTGATTCATAATTACTCCATAGATCCCTGTTGTTGTCTTATAAAGATACGAGTAGGCTGAACCATATTTATAACTTGTCTTTAAGACTAAAACTGACCAGGTTCTACCGGTACGATTTCTCGAAGGTTCGCAGCGCACACTATGTTCGGGAATCGCATAAAGAAATACAATAGAAGGTCTGATGGAAACTTCAACTCATAATCAAAATCGTAGTTGAAGAATCTACCGAAAAAAGGTATTCTTCTAAATTAATTGTGATTGCACGGATTTTTATTGTTAGTTCTAGACAATCCGAAAGAGGGGTGAGTTGGGTCTTAAAAGGATAATGACAATTTTAAAAATCTTCTCAAAAACCTTTTAATATTGCAAACAAATATAGCAAGTATAAACAAGGAATAAAGCAATGCAACTATTGAAAAGGTTAGGGATAGAGAAAATGAACCGAACACCGAGATTTTTCTTCTAATCTCTTGAGTTCTTCTTTGATGAGATTTACCCACTCACTCAAAGGACAAAGGGTGACTCACCCTTAAATATAATAAATGGAAGGATTTAATGAGTATCACCCACTCTCTTTGCAGAAATAAATCGTAATAAATGAGAAGTAAAGAAATAAGATATCAGAGCTGAAGTTATGAACAATAAATAAGAGCTTGAATGGTTTTGATTTTGAATCAAGCAATACAACAGTGATTGTAGGTCTCCATATGTTTTAAATGCTGGGGAGTAACTCCTTATATAAACTTTTGAGGTTTCATGATCGTTAGAGGTAGGTGAGGGTATTAAATGCCAAAAATCCAATCGTTGAACTTTGCCACGTCTTTTGAATTTCGTCGCAGGTATCAACACATTTGCTTTTAGGTTGATACAAAACATCTAGGGCATGGTTCTTCAAGTGATTGGGTCAACTCAGATCTTCTGTGGTGTCTACACGATTTCTAGATTCTTTTCACCAACACAACGGTGTCGACATGAAAGGTTTTGGTGTCGACACAATTTGTTCTTCAGCTTTCCGAAGGGGCTTTTGTGTCGACTCATTTTTTCTTTGTTGTCGACACTAAAATGTGTAGGAACCCTCGGTGATTTTGTGTCGACTCAATTTGACTTTGGTGTCGACTCAAAATTTCTTCAAGCGGGTTCAGTAATTTTATATCGACTTTTCTTCAATTTGTGTTGACTCACAAAATCTGCAGGCGGTCACGGTACTTTTGTGTCAACTCTTTTTGAGTACAGAGAGTCTCGAATCTTTTGTGTTGACTCAAATTTTATTTGTGTCCACTCAAAGTTTTGATACCTGAAACATCTTCAACGAATATGTTAGGCTGTCAACTCATTTGCTCAAAAGTGTTGACACACTTGAGATCTTCAAGTATCCTTATCCTTAAAGTGTTGACTCAAATATTAATTAGGGTCAACACAAAATATTCTCATTCAAGAGTACTTAATTATCAATCCATTTGAAAAATGAGCCATTTCATATAACTAAAGGTGTCAACTCTTTTGTCATTTTGTGTTAACACTACTTTTTTGGAAATATTAAATATTATCCTTTTAAATTATTTTATTCTTAGAAAATAATTTATGAAAATCATCAAAATCTAGATAAAAAGTACTTGGACTAACAATCTCCCATTTTTTGATGATTACAACAATTTTAACATTTTCTAGAAAATATTTTAAAAATATTTTCAACATGAGTTCTCCCCTTATCGTTATACCTTAAACAGGATATGCAATCACAATGGCTAGGCATACAACAATAGTGTAATATACATTTATAAAATGATTTACAAATTTAATTCAGAAGCATTTTGAATTTATTAAAATTTATGCATCAAATTAAATATGTGCGAAGTAATTTTCAAATTTCAAATATCAATCATAGAGATATATAGAGAGAGCTATGCTATCATATGATGTTAAACAGGATTTTACATACACAATCACATATATATAAACAAGAAGTGAGATAAACATTTATCCATAATCATAAAAGTGAATATGTTCAAACCATTCAACACACAACAAAAAACAAAAAAAATGTATGTTTAAAGTTACAACTTCTCCTTCATAACCATAAAAACTCCTAAATAATAAAAATGTTTGTAAATGTTTTCCTTCTTCTCTATTTCTTCCTTCCTTACCTCTTCTTCTCCCCTTTTGAAATCATTAAAGGGCCGAAGTCATTGATCATCCATAAATTTCTTGAATTTCTTCTTTTCTTTTTGCTTCTGACGTCTATCTGAGGCTTTTTCTTTGGAGGAAAAGACACGTTAATCTTTCTTTTTCGCAGTTGCCATTGCATCCAAAGTAGCAGCAAGGGCCAAATCTGCTTCACGCTTCAATCGTACAGCTTTTTCTTCCTTTGATTCCTTAGGTTTGAATTGTCTACCCCAAGCTTCTTACAGCCATTTGAGATGCTCTTCAACTTTTCTGGAGTTGGTGTGAACTGCTGTGACAATGCCTTGGTCGTATTCTTTTTAAACCTGTTGAAGGATCGCCTTGTTGCAGTTGACTATAGAGACAAGATTGTCGTCCATTGTCTTACAAATGGCTCTCCTAGCATCTGTGGCATTTTCAACATCATGATGCAGGGCTCGGTTGGTCTTGTCTAAATGTTTAACTTTGTCAGATAAGGAGGATATGGTGCTATTAAGGTCAAACATGTCTTGGCAATTTTGGTTTGGAAAGAGGTCAAAGAAGATGATAGACCTTTAACCAAAGATATAACTTCGGAAAGATTAACTTGAGAAGCAGCAGAGCAGGTAGAAGGAGCAGATGGAACATTAATGTGTGCAGGAGGAGGAAGAGCATGAGAGGGAGCAGAGGAAGGTTCTGGTGTGTCAGTCCTAGTGGATGGTGGAGCAGGGAAATCAAAATCTACTCTAATGGGAGAGAAATCTTAAGGGGCAAAGGAATTTCTGGGAATGGATGGAGTGCCAAGTCGGGTGGTCCAAACTCCGTTAATCCTGGAAATTAGCATATGTTTCAAACTAGAAGCGCCATACAAGTTATGCTTTGAGAAAGGAACCATTTTCTCAGCGGATAAGTCAATGCCAAAATGGAGAAAAGCTTCAGTCAAGAACATGCCGTGGGGGAGGGACGAGTTGGATTTGCCATGGGATTAGAGCATGTCAGAAATAAAGAAAAAACCAAGATCAAGGTTTTTCTGCTCCAGAATACATCACATTATGAAAATGTGCATATGTGATACATCCTCAAACTTCTCCATTTGTGGTAAAAAGATGTGGTTGACCATGTGGTGAAGGATTCTCATTTCTGATTTTAATGAGTTAGTTTCTAGGGTTTTGGAAGGATCAATTTCATCAACTTCAAAAATTTATCTAACAGCATCGTGAAAAGAAAATCCATCTATGTCGATAGATCTCTTATTGCGAGGAACAAAAATATCACCCTCAAACACATAAAAGATTTCATTAAGAATAGAGGAGGTCAAGTGGATTTCTGGTCCATTCACCCAAGAGGTGATGGTGGTGCTCGGGATAGATGCAATGTGGATGTGTGCATAAAAAAAGCTTTACGAGTGTGGGATAATGAGGGTCATGATTTTGAAGTAGTTTCACCTACCTGGGACTAGAGAATAAGTTTCTAAAGCCCATTTCTATGGAATCAAAAAAGTGAAATCAACCGAACGTCCAAGGATTACCTTATGATTTACGAATAAGGAGAAATAGAGTTGCTGGAACTTGGTCGATTTGAAGCTTAAGGCCTCCGGCATTGCAATAGCTTCGATACCCGTCGTTGTAGCCGTCGCCATCGCTGTCCTTTTCTTATTCTGTGCCCTAGGGTTTGACTGGCCCGCTTCTCTAGTGCGTTTGCTGCCTTTACCCATTGTTCATAGGGTCATCTTGGATCAAAGAGAGATTGAAGAGAGGAGAGAAGATCAAGTGTCGACTCATTTTTCAAAAGAGGGAAAAACGGCGGGAGATGAACAGTTACGGAGAGAAAGAGAAAACGACGTAAATGGTGGGGACTGGTGCCTCTTAAAAAGGCAAAAAGATTTATGTTGACACAATTAGTTTTTGGGTTGACACTTTTTCAGAAAAGGTCGACACTTTCGGCCATTTGAGTCGACACGTTTAAGCATTGGGTCGACCCAAATTTACCAAGAGTAAGACATCAAAGTTCAGTTGATACTATATAGAAATGGGTCGACACTTTTTCCAGCAGTGTCTCTTTTATACAGCTTTGTGTCAACTCATGCACGCATATGTTAACACTTTTTCAAGTAGGATCGACACTTTTCACATATCACTTTAGAATATAAAAAGCATTGAAATGCATTGAAATACATGGTTAGTATGGCATTTTAATCATGAATTTGGAGCATGTTAGACCAAGGGCTTTTTATTTAGATTTTGATAATTTTCATAAATCATTTTCTAAGAATAAATTGATTTAGAAGCATAATATTTAATATTTTCAAAAAGATAGTGTTGACACAAAATGAAAAATGAGTTAACACCTTTAACCATATGAGATTACTCATCTCTCAAATGGATTGACACTTAAGTATTCTTAAATGAGAATATTTTGTGTTGACCCTAATTGATATTTGAGTCAACACATTAAGGCTAAGGATACTTGATGATCACAAGTGTGTCAACACTTTTGAACAAATGAGTTGACACCCTAACATATTCGTTGAAGATATTTTAGGTATTAAAGTTTTGAGTCGATACAAATAAAATTTGAGTTGACACAAAAGAGCTGAAACTCTATGTACTCAAAAAGAGAGTCAACACCCTAACAAATCCATGGCCGCCTGCAGATTTTGTGAGTCAACACAAATTGAAGAAGAGTCGACACAAAATTACCGAACCCGCCTGAAGAAATTTTGATTAGACAGAAAAGTCCAAATGAGTCGACACAAAATCACTGAGGGTTCCTGCACTTTTTAGTGTCGATACCAAATGCAAATTGAGTCGACACAAAAAGGCCCATTCGGAAAGCTGAAGAACGAATTGAGTCGACACCAAAACCATTAGTGTCGACACCGTTGCGTTGGTGAGAAGAATGCATAAATCGTGTCGACACCACAGAAGATCTGAGTTGACCCAATCACTTAAAAAACCATGCCCTAGACATTTTGTGTCGACCCAAAAAAAAATGTGTCGACACTTGCGACGGAATTTAAAATACACGGTAGAGTTCAACGGTTAGATTTTTGGCATTAAATGCCTTCACCTACCTCCAACGGTCATGAAATCTCGAGAGCTTATATAAGGAGTTACTCCTTAGTATTTAAAACATTTGGAGATCTATAATCACCGTTGTATTGCTTGATTAAAAGTAAAAACTCTTCAAGCTCTCATTTATTATTCATAACTCCATCTCTTGTATCTCATCTCTTTACTTCTCATTTATTGCCAATCATTTCTGTAAAGAGAGTGAGTGATACTCATTAAATTATCTCATTTATTGTATCCAAGGGTGAGTCACCATTTGTCCTTTAAGTGAGTCGGTAAATCTCATCAAAGAAGAACTCAAGAGATTAGAAGAAAAACAGGGGCGTGTTTTTCGTAGGATCGTCTTATAGTTGTCAAAGGTTTTGAATACACCGGTAAGTATTCTAGATTAGTGAAATTCTCAAGGGGAGTCTTGAGGAGTGGACATAGGCTTGGAAGAAGCCGAACCACTATAAATCTTGGTGTCTGGTTCTTTTTCTCTATCCATAACCTCTTTAATACTTAAATTGCTTTATTCTTTGTTTATACTTGCTATATTTGTTTGCTTTATTAAAAAGTTTTTGAAAAAAGTTATTAAAATTGCTATTGTCTTTTTAAGACCCCTCTTGGGTTGCCTAAAACTAACATAGCACATAACATACCAAGTTTTCTTCTTATATAGCATATTCTTTCTTCATTTAAAGGTTTAGTGATCACTACAAGTTGGTAATCTGTGCCTATGAATTCAAGTTCAATATTATCTTTTTGCACATGATCTCTTCTAAAGTGATGTCTAATCTCAATGTGTTTTGTTCTGGAGTGTTGTATTGGGTTCTTGAATATATTGATTGCACTTGTGTTATCACATTTTATAGGGATATGATCTAAGCAAAAACCATAGTCCTCTAGTTGTTATTTTATCCAAAGAACTTGTGCCCAATAGCTATCAGCTGCTATGTACTCAGTCTTGGCTGTAGACAAGACTATTGAGTTCTATTTCTTACTAAACCATGAGATTAGTGAGTCTCCTAAGAATTGACATGTTCCACTTGTACTTTTTCTATCCACTTTATATCTGGCAAAATTGGCATCTGAATAACCAAATAACCCAATGGCTATTACTCTATGACAGAATAATCCTTGGTTTTGCGTACCTAAGAGGTATATAAAGATGTGCTTAACGGCGGTCACATGTGATTCTTTAGAGTTTGCCAGATGAAAACACTAAACAAAATATCAGGACGGCTTGCAGTTAAGTATAATAGAGATCTGATCATACCTCTATAGTGTTTTTCATCTACTGCTATACCATTTTCTTCCTTGTCAAGGTTTGTTATAGGACACATCGGGGTTCCCATGGGTATTGCTTTCAGCGTGTCAAACCTCTTCAATAGGTACCTTGTGTACTTAACTTGATTGATGTAAATTTCTTTTTGTGTTTGCTTGATTTGAAGTCTAAGAAAGTAGTTGAGTTCTCCCATCATACTCATCTCAAATTCTTCCTGCATACACTTAGCAAAGTCCTTGCAAAGTGATTCATTAGTTGCACCAAAAATAATGTCATCTACATAAATTTGGACAATTAGCATATCATTTCCTTGAGGCTTGATGAAAAGAGTGGTATCAATTTTTTCTCTAGAAAACTCACACATGAAAACACTAAACAAAATATCAGGACGGCTTGCAGTTAAGTATAATAGAGATCTGATCATACCTCTATAGTGTTTTTCATCTACTGCTATACCATTTTCTTCCTTGTCAAGGTTTGTTATAGGACACATCGGGGTTCCCATGGGTATTGCTTTCAGCGTGTCAAACCTCTTCAATAGGTACCTTGTGTACTTAACTTGATTGATGTAAATTTCTTTTTGTGTTTGCTTGATTTGAAGTCTAAGAAAGTAGTTGAGTTCTCCCATCATACTCATCTCAAATTCTTCCTGCATACACTTAGCAAAGTCCTTGCAAAGTGATTCATTAGTTGCACCAAAAATAATGTCATCTACATAAATTTGGACAATTAGCATATCATTTCCTTGAGGCTTGATGAAAAGAGTGGTATCAATTTTTTCTCTAGAAAACTCATTTTCAATCAAGAATTTGCTGAGCCTTTCATACCATGCTCTAGGTGCTTGCTTTAAACCGTAGAGGGTCTTGGTATGTTTGTAAACATGGTTTGAAAAATCTAGATTTTCAATGCTAAGAGGTTGTTTCACAAAAACTTTCTCCAAGATAAAACCATTTTAAAAAGCACTTTTGACATCCATTTGATAGAATTTGAAAATTTTAAAGCAAGCAACATCCGAATGGCTTCAAGCCTAGCCATAGGAGCAAAAGTCTCATCAAAATCGATGCCTTCTTCTTGGTTGTAACCTTAGGCTACCAATCGAGCTTTGTTTATAAGAACTGCTCTATTCTCATCCATTTTGTTTCTAAAAATCTATTTTGTACCAATGATGGAGTGTTCCTTAGGTCTTAGGACTGAAGTTCAAACCTTATTTCTTTCAAATTGGTTAAACTCTTATTGCATAGCTAAGGTTCAAAACTCATCGTTTTTGGCTTCCTCAAAATATTTTTGTTCAGTCTGGGAAAGAAATGCTAAATTACCACAAACATTATGTAGAGATGATCAAGTTTTGATACCACGAGATGGATCACCAATGATAAGATCTTTTGGGTGACCATGAGCATACCTCAATTCTTTAGACAATCTGGATTTTCAGGATTTGATGGTCCAACAGCATGTTAAACTTTATTTTGTTAAGAATTTGAAGCTTCCTCTTGATTTGGCTCATCTAGGTCTTTAATGAAGATATCTTCAACACCTTTTTCTATGTCAATCAAATTATCTTTACAAAATTCCTTTGAAGAACCAATGTTAGTTTCATCAAAAATAACATGTATAGATTCTTAAACAACTAGGGTCCTTTTGTTGAAAACTCTATAAGCTTTACTAGATAAAGAATATCCTAATAAAATATCTTCATCAGATTTTGCGTCGAACTTGCCCAAAAGTTCTTTGTTGTTGTTCACAACAAAATATTTGCATCCAAAGGCGCAAAAATAACTGATGTTAGGTTTTCTTCAATTCCATAGCTCATATGAATTTTTCTTGAGAGAAGCTCGTATTATGGCTCCATTCACGATAAAATAAGGTGTATTGATAATCTCGACTTAAAAGTATCGTGGTAGATTATTTTCACAGAGTATGGTTCTAGTCATTTCTTCCAATGTTCTATTCTTCCTCTCAACAACTCCATTTTGTTGAAGGCTTCTAGGAGTAGAAAAGTTATGGTTAATACCATTTTTATCACAAAACTTTTTAAAATCTTTGTTCTTAAATTCTCTATCATGATCACTTCGGATACTTGTGATTTGAAAATTTTTTTCATTTTGAACTCTCTAAGACAGTTTTGCAAAAGAGGAAAAGGTTTCATCCTTATGAGTTAGAAAAAATACCCAAGTATATCTTGAGAAGTCATCAACAATAACAAATGCATATCTCTTACCTCCAAAACTTAGAATTCGTGTTGGACCAAATAAGTCCATATGCAATAGTTGTAAGGGCCTAGAAGTTAAAATCTCATTTTTGAAATGAAAAGAACTTCTAACTTGTTTGCCTTGATGATATGCATTACACTCTTTCTCTTTTTCAAAATTGATTTGGGGTAACCTAATTACCAATTCCTTTTTCAAAAATTTAAAATTCAAGTTCATGTGTGAATGTCCAAGTCTTCTATACCACAATCAACTATTATCACTCAAGGCAGCCAAGCACTTAGTGTCATTTTTAGAAAGTTCATTTGGATTGAATGTCTAAACATTTTCATACCTATGGCCTTCAAAAATGACTTTGTTATTGGTTGAATCTTCAATAGCACACTTAGCATGATCAAAAACAACCTTGTGGTCTTTGTCACAAAGTTAGCTTATGCTAAGAAGGTTATGTTTCAAACTATCAACAAGCAAAACATTTTCAATAGAATGGGAAGGAATTTTACTGATACAACCGACTCCTATGATTTTTCTTTTGCTATTGTCTCCAAATGTTACAAATCCACCATCTTTTAGTTTGAGGGATAAAAACATTGTTTGGTCGCATGTCATATGTCTTGAGCAAGCGCTATCAAGATACCACATTTCCTTCTTAAATCAGGACTTGAAACATACCTACAAGAAAAATCAATTTTTGATTTTTGGTACCCAAATTTTCTTAAGTCATTTGAAGTTAGTTCCTTGAGGATGTGTTCTCCTAGGAACCCAAACCTCTTGATAGATAACTTAAAAAATTTTCTTTATGGACAATGTGTGACAGTGTGCCCATGTTTATAGTAATAAAAATAAGTAGCATTTATATGATTAGAAGATGCTTTGACAAAGTTATTGCTTATGAAATTTTGTTTTTTCTTTGGTTTATACCCAATCCCGCCTTTGTCAAAAACACATTTTTGCATGCCGAGAAGTTTATCTAAGTTGTTCTTTCCAAGTGTAAACTTGTAAATAGTTTTAGTAAGGTCTTCAACCTTTTCAATCAAAACCTTGTTTTTATCTTTCAAAATAGAAACTTGTTTTGATAAAGCAAATTTTTTATTTTTTAAGGTTTTAATTTCACTTGAGGAGGAAAGAACTAACTTTTTGAAGATAGAGTTCTTAGCACCTATTTTTCTCAATTCATCATGCAAATCTTTAAATGCACTTTGTAATTTATCTAAGGAAAAAGGGTCAGGTGTTACCTCGTCATACCTCGTCATCTTCCTTAGCCATGAGGCATAGATTTGCAACCTCATTTTCTTCTCTTTCATGCGACTATCAGAGCCTTCTTAAAGCCCTTTTTGAACTGCTTCTTAAGTTGAGGACATTCGGCCTTGACATGTCCGGGCTTCTTGCATTCATAGCAAATGATCTCATCCTTCTTGTGATCGTTTTTGAATTTGGTTGAATCGCCCTTGAATTTGATAGGCTCGCCTTTATGTTCTTCCTTCTTGAAGAACCTTCTTCCTCCTTGTTTCTTATTTCTAAGAAACCGTTTGAATTTCTTTATGATGAGGGCCATATCTTCGTTCTCATCACTTGAAGAGTCTTTATCAGAGTCTTCATCATGAGTTGAAGACTTGAAGGCAATGTCGTTCTTCTTCTTGTTATCATCCTAATCGTCCATCTTGATATCCATCTCATGAGTCATGAGAGATCCAAGAAGTTCATCCAAGTTGAGTGTGTTAAGATCTTTAGCTTCTTGGATAGCTGTGACCTTAGCTTTCCAGTTCTTAAGCATGCACCTAAGAATTTTTCTTACCATTTCTACATTAGAATAAATCTTGCCAAGAAATTTTAGTCTATTAATAATATCAATAAAGCGAGTAAACGTGTCAGAAACGGTTTCATCATACTTCATTTTGAATAATTCATAGTTGTGAACAAGCATGCTTATTTTGGACTCCTTTACTTGGTTAATACCCTTATGGGTAAGTTCGAGTCTGTCTCATATTTCCTTGGCGGTGTCATATGTTCAGAACCTGTTGAACTCATTTGAGTCTAGGGAGCAATATATGAGGTTCATGGCTTTAGCATTATTTTGAATCTCTCTAATGTCATTTTCGGTCCATTCATTTTCAGGTTTAGGAACGATTGTTCCTTCAATAGTCGTGATAGGTCTTTTAGGTCCATTTATGATAACACTCCAAAGGTCATAGTCTATTGTTGGAGGCAAAACTGCCAATATCATTATTTTTGCAAACGATTTTCGATAAAAATTAACTAGACGGACAAACGTCGAAACGGGCTCCAGATAAAAATTTTGACGTCGAACAATCAAAATAAAACCCGCGCAACCAAAGTTAATTTAGAAAAATATCTTTTTACCGATTAATTCTTCAACTACGATTTGATTCTGAGTTGAAACTTTTGTTAGATCTTCTACTGTATTCCTTCACGCGATTCTCGAACGTAGTGTGGGCGACGAACTATCAAGAACTCGTACCGACAGAACCCATATATAGTTAGTCTTGAAAGACAAATTATGATATAAAACTTGTTCAACTTACCCGCATATATATAGGGCTACAGTAGGGACTTAGGGAATAATTATGAGTAAGACTTCCAATAGAACACAGACACTTATCAGCGGTTTCTGCAATCATAAAAAAAAAATAGTGATTTCTGCAATTTTCATAAAATTCTGAATTACAGTTCACACCACTAAAGAACTATAATTGTACTCTGACCCATAATCTCAAGACCATCTAGCATTGAACTCCTGTTATTAAATACTTACCATTTCTCCCCATATTAAGATTTCCAATACCCGCTAATTAAATTTAATTACTGACAATTTAATTTAATCGGTATCTTGATATTCCTTAAACCCTTTCGCTTAACTTATTTGA
>JAULJZ010032141.1:0-88548 GCA_032270985.1 Heliamphora pulchella
TAAGTGGGAGATTGTCATGGTTGTATACTAAAAATTATGAATTTTATTTGGTTTTAGTATTTAATTTTATTTTAATAAATTTTTTTTTATTTTATGAAAATTTTAATAGGTAATGTATGCAATATCATTTATTTATGTTATGCATGATTGTCCTTTATTCTGTATAGTATTTAATCTGGTGTGTAGAGTACGGATTGCACACAGAATACCAGATTATAGTTTTTTATAGAATATAAGTTTTTGTTCATAATTTAGATGGAAATGGATAAACTATCAGTACGACTGTAACACAGAGTTTTAGTAAGTCTGTCTTGGTTATGGGGAACAGATAATAGCGTCGTCTATTATTCCGACTACTGTGTTAGTACACTTTGTATGTATTGAATAGGACCACATTGGGATAATTAATTTTATACTGACCATATAAATTAATTCATACTCCAAGATTATTATGAGTGCCTATACTCTAAATCCCGAAATAATTATTATTTGCGAATATTTAATATTCGTTGTTTTGATTCATTAGAGGGTGTGATCTTTTATGGGTCTATAGTCTCGGTGAGTTGGATAGCGGTATTAATTATATAGTGAATATTGATTATTAACAGAATTCATGTCTCGATTGCTCGGGATTGACGATACTCCTTAATGAAGCTTATAAGTTTTGACTAAGTCAAACCCTGCATGTGGATTTAATTATCTGGTAGTCAAATAAGTTAAGCGGAAGGGTTTAAGAAATTTAAAAAATGCCGATTAAATTAAATTATCAGTAATTAAATTTAATTGGCGGGTGTAGGGTATCTTAACGTGGGGAGATGAGTTAAACATTTAATAACTGAAGCTCAATGCAAATTGATTTTGAGATTATGGTTAAGAGTGCTGTTACAGTTCTTTAGTGGTATAAATTGTAATTTGGTATTTTATAAAAATTGCAAAAACCACTGCAAGGTTTTCTTAGTTACAGAAATCGCTGAAAAGTTTTCATATTTGCAGAAATTATTAGATAGGTATGTAGGTCACATTAGAAGTTTATGTCATAATTACTCCACAGGTTCCTACTGTAACTCTATAAATATACGTGTAGACTGAACAAAATTCATAAATTTTTTTTCAAGACTAAGGTTGTCCAGGTTCTGCTGGTATCAGTTCTTGAAGGATCGTAGCCCACACTACGTTTGTGAATCGCATCGAAAATACAGTAGAAGATCTGACCGGAGCTTCAATTCGAAGAATCAAAATTCGTAGTTGAAGAATTGACCAAAAGGTATTCATCTGAATTAACTGTGGTGGCATGGGTTTTTATTTTGATCGTTCGACATCACAAAAATTTTATCTGGAGCCTGTTTCGGCGATTTCCTGTCTAGTTTTTTTTTCTTCGAAAAATCATTTACAAATAAATGATCTTGGCAGTTTGCCTCCTACTCTTTTCCCTCATTTCATTTTTCAGAAAGCTCATTTTATTCTCTAGAGTTTTAAGCTTCACCTTGATTTTTAGTTTATCTTTCTTGAGTTTTAGATACTCTTTGACAAGTTCATCATAAGCTTCATGGATGGATTCATTCTCATCATCATCATTACCCTCACCCACTTTACTAGACTCATCTAGGGACTCGGTGGCTAGAGATTCACCTTGGCCACAACTTATATGGAAAGAATCACTATCGATGGGAAAACTAGAGTGGTCAGAAGTTCCTATGGTGGTCACTAACACCGCAAAGTTGGATTTATCGACTTTATCCTCGGACTCATACTTATGAGTTTCTTCATCTTCACTCTCCTCATCCCAAGTAATGGTGAAGCTTTTTTCTCCTTTCTTTTGCGGGTGTTACCATACTCGGCTTGAATGTGTCCAAACTCATGGCATTCGTGACATTGGATTCCTTAGGGATTTTTTAGAACTAAAAGAGGTACTACGTTTATCACTACCACTTGAAGTGAACTTATTGCTTGAAAAAGACAACTTGGGGGAGGAAGGATCAGAATTGTTTCCCTTTTTGAACCTAACAAACTTTCGAAATTTTTCAGCAAGCATGGCTAACTCTTCTTCATCAACATCCTCTTCTTCATCATTGCTTTCAGGGGTGTTAACATTGGAGGATTTCAAGGCTATGCTTTTGCTAGAGCTAGAATAAATTTTCTTAGAGGACAGGTGGTTGGTTTCATAGGTTTGGAGTTTGCCTACCAGTTCTTCAACCTTCATAGAGTCAATGTCATGACTCTCTTCTTTGGCGGTAACTTTAGCCCTAAACATCTCTGGTAGGGACCTAAAAATTTTTCGATCAACCATAGAAGATGAATGGGGATCTCCTAAATTGAAAAAAGAATTTACGATCTCACTAAGTTTGCCATAGAATTGGTTAAAGGTCTCATGGTCGGTCATACGCAATTCTTCAAACCTAATAGTTAAAATTTAGAGTTTAGAAGTCTTCACAGTTTGAGTGCCATCATGTGTGACTTGCAAGATATCCCATGCGTTTTTAACAGTGTTACACTGTAAAATACGACTAAACTCACTGGGATTAAGGGCATTGTGAATAGCTCATAAAGCCTTGTAGTTAAATTTAGAACACTAATTGTCAACTTGGGTCCACTCGGTATTGGTTTTCAACTTAACAACTTTGGTAGTGGCATCTTCAATAGTGGGGGCTTCATATCTGTAGAGAATGAATCACCAAATTCTGATTCCCATAGAATTTAAGAAAGCCTTCATCATAGCCTTCCAATAGGGATAGTTGTTGGCATCAAAATAGGGAGGCTTAGTAGTGGAGGTACCCTTTCTGCCCAACTTGAGGTTATGGCTACTAAAGGATCTAACTCCGGCGGTTAAGCCAACTACGAGACAACCTTACTCTGATACCAATTAAAAAAACTGAAGGATTGAGCCTAGAGGGGGGGTGAATAGGCTAATAAAAATTAGTTTTTCCTTTTTAACAAAGGTTCTTGATTCTTTTAATAACAACGATAAAAACTAAAAACACATCTACCAAAACACAAGATATTTAACGTGAAAACCCTAGGGTATACCTCCGGGATAAAAATCACAGCACCAACGCACAATAATCTACTATGAATCAAAAAGGGTACAAGAAACACAATGAGAAAGAGATTACAACCATTACCCTAATATAGACCTAACTCCGTTTCTTGACTTAGCTCCCCGAGCATCTTATCGATTCCATAGCAACCACGAGTTCAACGACCCGATCTCCGTTTGATGACGGTTTCGAGTTATCCCGGCCAAGTGTGCGAATGATGTGAAGATAAGTGTATATGAAAAACGTGATTTATGGAGAAACACTCTTGAATGCACTTAAATACACTTAGGTTGCTACAAAATAGAGTAAAAATGAAGGAGTAAACGCTATGCACTTAGAGAGAGAAAGTAGTCTCCTTAAATGTTCAAAAGACACTTCTTAAACCTAATGGACGAAACTGTTAAGCTCAAATACCAAACATGGCTCAATTAGGAATGGTTGATGAAATGGGTATGGTCGCTCAAGCGCCTATTGTGCACAAGTGAGTCCATATACCTTGTTGGGGTTGCCGAATGAAGTCTAGCAAGTCCACCAGTGCTAAGTCCGATGATGAGGAGGGGAGAGACACTAGACAAACCCCTCGATCATATAAAAAACAAAACAGGGGTACAGACTCTGGCGATTTTGTCGAAGACCGAAAATAGCTAACTATACTAACACCTAGTTCGGTATTTTTAGGAATAGTTCAAACTCTTGTGTTTATTCTTTATTTTGGATTCAATTCGTTGTTTGGTTTGACACGTTGACTTTTGATCAACGTGTTTTTTAATTTGATTATCTAGTTCTATTTTTATTTTCTATGATTGTAAAAGCGAGATCATACAACTGTTATATCTGTACTTCGACATTCAAACGTGAGATACTTTATACTTTGTTCGGATGGATCGTACTCCGAACGATCCGTGCCAAAAGTTAAGATAGAGTATGCCAGGTTTAGATTCAAGCTTATCCTCTTAATAATTCTTATCGGTCTTGTAGTCACGGTAGGATTGAATTGAATCAAATAAAAGTAAACTAGAGTTTGAATGAAATTAAGAATTACTTACTAGGGAGGATTCTAACTCTTAAGAGCCTTTTTCTCACTTGACTTCTAAATTCTGATTTCTTAAGCTTTTTAATTTCATTAGAACTGTAATCAAAATCAAATTTCTTTTTCTCAAAAAAATCATTAATAGAGTATTTATAAGTAAATCATAATCGCTCTAAATCCTTATGGATGATATCTAGACGTTAACCACTATCCTACGAGTTAGTTGCTAAAATAAGGTTTTTAAATAAATATTTTTAGTACGGTATGACACGAACCAATTTTTGACGTCGTACTGGGGATTTAACTTACGACTATAGTTTAATTATTAAATATTTTTTATTTGATTTTTTGGTTTCCTATAATACTGTAGTGAGTTACAATTCTCCCTTTTTTAGATTTTTTGAAGATTGACGACAACAGGAGTTTGGAACGAACAGGCCCAAAGACAAGCTAGAGGATCATCTCTGTCCATGCACTGTGAGTTTTAAATTTTTGTTTTTGCTTTAAATCAAAGGAGACTAGAGTTAGGGAGCTTGTAGCCCATTCCCTAGTATCTCTTTTGTGCATGTTTGGCCGTTGATCTATCTGTCCAGTTTTAGCTCCCTTTGCACCTAAAATTGAACGCACTTTTCGGACGGCTCAACTAGCTTAACTCACGTTACATACTGCATCCACTACCATGGCAGACTAACATCAGGACTGCCCCCAGATCAAATCCCTGATTGAGTATTTCACTCATTCAGAGTATGTGTCACCTTTCAGTCTCCAAGAGTATATGTCACCTTCCAGTCTCCAACCCCCTACGGTTGGAGCTACGCACTACGAAATCAAACCCAACATCATTCAAATGCTCTCATCTTTTTGTGAATTTGGTAATGAGGACTCGTACAAACACAGATGAATTTCTAGAGATTTGCTTAACGGTTAAAATTAGTAACTTTTCTGATGAGGCTCTTAAAATGATATTATTTCCTTTCTCCTTCAAGGATAAAGCCAAGCACTGGCTGAATTCTCTAGAACCGAACACCATCACCACTTGGGCTAAACTTCAATAGGAATTCTTAAAAAATATTTGTCCCATAGGTAAGACCAATCAAATTAGACGCACCATCACGAGTTTCACTCAACTTGACAGCAAGACCTTCTATGAGACCTAGGAATGCCTTAAGAATCTTATTAGAGGCTGTCTTTATCATCAGGTGCCAAAATAGCAACTAGTCCAGTGCTTTTATGATGGGTTAACTCCTCAACACCGTTATTTTGTTGACGCTTCTTGTGGTGGAACATTTATGTTGAAAAATGAGAATAATTGGCAAATGAAAAGGGTGAGGAGTAATTATAAAGCTTTTGCATATTGTGTTACACAAAAAATTAATGTCAAATTAAAGACTTATAAATTTTAATATAAAAATTCACATAAAATCACTTTCACTTAATATTGATATTACTGTTTTTACATTTTTTTTAATAGTTGATGGACTGAAAAGCATGTCATAATTGAGGGTAGAGACATGGTAATGACAAGGTATGCATGCCACTTCATTTCTATCCTTCCATACTCGTCCAACATGTATTTAATAATATGTAAATGTAAATGTATATGTATATGTATATAAAAGAAGTGAACGATAGAAGGAAAATGACATGAAATCTGCCTTTTGATGTACAAGTTATATATTGGCCTCTAGCTCTTTAGATGTGTGACTGAGCAAATAATATACTTCTTAATTAATCATCTGGTTTTCTCCCTTAATCTCCTTTTGACCTAATCATTGGTTTTGGGATGTCCCACAGCAAAGGCTTTTGGAAACAAGATTTGTCATTTTATAATTGCCTTCGTGGTTGCAATTATATGATCATTTGTCTTGTTGTGTGAATGCCATATGTGACCAATGACAGCTGGGCAAGAGGTAATTAGGATCATATGATTGGTAGAAGATGGAGTGAGTTTCACATTTTTCATAGCTTCGCTTGTGAGTAATTGACTTCATCCCCATTTGCTACTAATGGAAAGGAACTATTAAATATCATTTATGCAAAATTGTAGTTAGAGTTAGATAAGCTTGAAAGATAATGCACTGATTTTCCATATTAAGGTTACGCCCTCGGTACTATATTGATGATCCTACAAAGATTCAATTTCAGTAAATTTTCTTTTACCAATCTCATTTTTTACGGAATCGATCCCCCTTTGATTGTATAAGAATATGTGGAGCTTAGCATGCCTGGAAGCACAGGAGAACGTTCTTTTGCTAATACTATTACCAGCATTCGATATTGGGTCATTCATAGCATTACTATACATTCCCTATTCATTGCGGGTTGATTATTTTTCAGCACGAGTTTCCTTTCACATTTCTCATCAAACAAATAGATGAAATTTTTCATTACTTCACTCGCACAACATCTCCTATTCATAGATCTGTGCCCACCTTTATACAGTTAGATACAAAATTATCTATTTTTGAAACAAGAATCTATTTGTTTTTACGTATAATATTTTATTTATTTTTTAGTATTTAGTTTGTTAAAAATAATGTAGATATTTTTCCAAAAAAGATGTTTTACTTCGTAAAATCGAAATTATTTTCCCAAAAAAAGAGCATAAGTCATTTTAATGTAATATGGCTAGTGGCAACGGCGGGGTGGCAGCAACGGTAGCAGTAGAGGTAGTAATCGTGGCCGCGGCTACAATGGGGTGGCAGCGGCACCAGCAACAACAAGTGGCGTTGGCGACTTTTAATTTTTTTTTAAAAAATATTGTTTTAAGTATCACCCAAACGCCAAAAAAATAAAAGCAAAATAAATATTTTTTATAAAATAATTTTATATAAAAAAAAATTTATTATAAAATATTTTATATTGGAACAAACGAAACCTAACTAGAAGTTTTTTTCTTTCATTCAAACGTAAAAAGTATTTATATTCAACAGTACGAAACAACCACAAAAAATTCGTAATTATCAAACTCACCGGACATTTTTGTAATTATCAAACTCACGGTGCCTGTTTGCCAATCTACATAAATGAAATGTTTGAACTTGAATTTGTAAAGACAAAAACATAATTATTTAAATAAAATAAAGTAAAAAACTTACATTTAATTAGTTTTGCTTTGACTATTGGTGTGAATATATTTTTATGGCAAGTATGTACAATTACAATAGAACATAAATGGTTGAGCTAAGTGGTTGACCTAGACGTACCACATGTAGCTGAGGGAATCAAGCTAAGTAATTAGTTTTGCTTCGACTATTGATGTGAATATATTTTTATGACAAAAATGTCCAACCACAATACAACATAAATGGGAGCTAAGTGGTTGAGCTAGACGTACCACATGTAGCTGAGGGAATCATGCTAAGCATAGCATAAATGATTTAACCGAGTATTTAGGCACTCCAACTCGATAATATGACTTAAAATCTCATTATTTAAATCAATGCCTAAATTGATACCGAGAAATACGTTTAAAGTGGTGCTCAAAATCACTTATATAAATATTTTGATTAGCTAAAATTAAAGAAGAATCATTCTAAATATTTGTCTTTATTTTTATTTTTATTTATATAAAGAGATCATCTATAAGGGAGTAGAGGCGGAATCTTATATTTATAGTCTCTATAATTATATTTTTCTTAATTATATTTTTATAGGGTTATTGAATTTTTAATTTTTTTATAAAAAAATAGATGTAAAAAAATATAAAAAAATTAATTAATTACAATAAGAGATCAAACAAATAAATTTTTTAAAAAATATTTAAAAAAAACTAAAAAAAAAAATTAAGCGAAACAAAAACCAAGTGATGGTTTGAAAGCTATCAGTACACAATTCTTGTTCCAGAAGCCTACGAGGCTAGTTTCACGGATGTTTTTGGTTCCCGAGCCATATGATGAAATCATGAAAGGTAAGCAACACGTGGATCGGATATAAGACAGAAGACGAAATAAAAGGAAAAATTGAGGGCAGAACTGGCATTTTATGGAGTATATATACGAAAGACGAAGAGTGTTTGCGCCATAGCCTAGCGGAGGAAGATAGTGCAAGGACAGAATTGTAATTTCATACCAGACGACAACACGGTAGGAATTATTGAGTAGAAATTCAAGATTAAAATATACAAAAACGGCCGGCCTTAGGCATTGGACTAGTTTTTTTTATATGTTTTTTATTTTATTTTTTAGCGAAAAAATTTATGTTAGTTTAAATAATAATAATTTTTAAACTTTTTCGATATAAAAAATTTTAAAAATAAAATTATTTGATTAAAAAATAAAACGAAGTTCAGATAAGATGGAAAAAAAACTATTTTAAGGATTTTATTGGGCCTTATTTTGTTTTTAATGAATTTTTTTAATTTTTTAAAAACAGTTATATTTTTAAATTTATCTTATCATAATAAATTGAAAAAATAAAAAAATTAGTTCAAGAAAAACAAAAGACAAAAAAATACCATAAAAAAAATAAACCAAAGAGAGCCTTAGATTTCAATCTACTGAGATTCACTAATATTTAACAACGTGAGCATTTACTAGCGGACAAAACAATGCAGAGATTCAAAACGATTTTAACATTTTACATGTGTATTTGATTTGATTCCTACGAAACCACGTGTTCGTCTTTGGAACCAAAGAAAGTTCACTCTTGTCGGCAAACCATGTACTAGTTTTGCCGACCATTGCATGAAAACCCCAATTTACGTTGCTGTACAGGTCCTGCACTGAGCCTTCGTTTGGATTGAAAAATTTAGAGACAAAGAACAGGATTTGAAAAAAAAAATATAGTTATAATATTGGTTAGTTTATTTTTTAGAGAGAGAAGGAAAGTAGATAGAAGGAAAATGAATGAAAAAATGACAAGTTTCTTATTCTTCCTAAATTGAGAGAAAATTGAAGGAAAGTGAATGAATGGCTACCATGATTTTTATAATGATAATTATAATCTTTTATATTTATATTAAAAGCAATAATTTAAGTTAATATGAAAATATTATAAAAATAAATAAATATCAAACACTTCAATTCTATTTATTAATTATTATCAAACAAATAAAATAGAAGAGATAACACTTTTATTTCTCTCGTGAATAACCAAACAAGAAGAGGAATAACTCTTACCATTTCTCTTCACTTCCTTCACTCTCACTCGTAACTAATATTTCTCTTTATTCTTCTTCTCCTCAATTCAAACGAAGGCTAAATCATAGCAAATGGTGTAGTAAATTTAAAAATATTTTTATTAAGAATTTTAAAATTTAATCAAAATTATTTATTATGTTGAATTCATCTAGTAAGTAGGCCTTGTAAAAAATCAGATTGATCAGACACTATTATCTATGTGATCGGAACATGTTTGTTTTAACAAAAAATTGATCAACTTACAATATTTTGAGAATAAATTATCAAATAAATGTATTCAGATCATATGGTTAATAACGTTTAATTGAGCTGATTTTTAAAGAAATTTCTTACTTAATGAACTTAACATAATAAATAATTTTAATTAAATTTTGAGATCTTAAATAAAACTCCTATGAGCTCACAGCAAGAACCGTAGCTCCTGCTCACAGCAAAAACCTTAGCTCCTGCTTAACAATACCTCTATAAATATAATAACGAGATATTTATATAGACGTTAAAAATTTTATTCTTAAAATAAGATAATTTTAGTTTTCTATTTTGTTTTCTCTAATCTCTTATATTTTTTTTATGTAGAAAAGTAGAACAACATTCATTGATATTATTTTTCTTTTTACTAAGTTAATAAAAAAATATTTTAGGATTTATTTTTATTATTATTTTTATTGTTTACCTTCATATATTAACAAACTAATAAAATCATATTTTAAAAATTGAGTGCCTTAAAAGAATAATTAATTAATTATTAAATTATTAATATTATTTTTTTACTCATAAATTACTTGAATTAGAGAATTGAGTATCTTTAAGCATGTGTAATCAGCTTAACTATATATTACAAGGTGAGAGGTAGGGCGTATATAGGGATGGATTTTTATATTCAAAATGTGGATTAAAGTTGTTCACAGTTCGATTTGGTTTGGTATCAAGCTAAATTCAAAATTAAACCGTTTTAAGTAATTTCAAGAATTTAATAACTACAATCAAATCGTATGTATTATCGAATCGAACCTAACCAAATTAATAAATAGAATTGAACCGAACCAAACTAATAACTAACGGTTCGATTTCAATTTAGAACCATGGTTCTAAGGCTAAGTACATGTTACCTACTGCATGTTTTAAGAAAATGTATATTTTTAATTTTTTATTATTATTATTTTTAATTTTCTTTTTGTATAATATTTTATATTGCATTTTATTTTATTAGTTGTTTAATTTTATTACAAAGAGAGATATTTGTCTATAAATTATGAATATTTTATTTATTTATTTATTATTTTATTATTATTTTATCAATTACTAATGGTTTATAAATTATATAATATTATGATATTATGAGAAAAAATAAATAATAGAAGAGAAAAATAAAGAAAAATAAAAAAATGTTAAACAAAATAATTAATATTTTAAGTTTTTTCTTTACATATAATATGAAAATAATAAAAAAAAAGATAATGGATCGTTCAGTTCCTTATGACTTCTTAAGCTTAATTCATAAATCAAATTATAAAAATAGTGTTGGAATGTGTGGAGCCTAACAAGTACCGAACACAGAAATCTTGAAATTGGTGCTCGCAAGACACTCGAGCACCAATAAGTCTAGAATAAGTCACTTGCAAGGCACTCGCAGGATGCTTAAGCACCAAACTAGCCAGCAATTCCAAAATAGGGCACTAGCAAGGTGTTCGCGGGATGCTCAAGAGCCAGACCAACCCTAGTTTTCCAATGTAGGCACTCAATAGGCGCTCGAGTACTACCGACGTAGAATATTTTTTAACTTAGGATTTAAATTGTTATGTTGATGTAATCTTCATTACGAGCTGTGAGACAGACTAGTGAGAGGCATGAAAATAGCCTAATGACTCTTATTACTTGTATCTTTGATCATCATAGTGAAATCCGCAGTACCTATGGACGCAGGCCCACTTGCCAAACCACATAAACTTTGCGCTTCTAATGTGTGTGATTGTTTCTCATTTATATTCCTTGTTCGTGTTCATGATTGCTCGTCTCAACGTCCTGTTGGGAGTTTGTTGATTGAAATACCAACAACTTGTATTAGAGCTTGGTTTGTTGAGTGAAAACGATGGCAGCGGAAGACCGAAAGGTTAAGATGGAGAAGTTCACCGGTGCAGACTTCAAATTCTAGAATATGAAGATTGAAAACTATCTATTCTAGAAGAACCTGTACCTACCCCTCCTAGGTGAGAAACCAAAAGGCATAAAGGAGAAAGAATGGGCACTCCTTGACAAATAGGCATTGAGTTATCTGATTAACCTTATCGCGGAACGTTGCCTTCAACATTGCGAAGGAGAAGACGACAACAGGTTTGATGGCGACTTTGACCGATGTGTATGAAAAGTCAACTACAGTCAATAAGGTTTATTTGATACGAAGATTGTTAAACCTAAAGATGGCAGAAGGTGGGTCAGTTGCAAATCACTTGAATGACTACAACATTGTAACAACTCAGTTAAGCACTATGTGTATTGAGTTTGACGATGAGATACGGGTGTTGATTCTTTTGTTCTCTTTAGCCGAGAGTTGGAATAGCACTTTAACAACTATGAGTAACTCATCTGGGAAGTCAAAACTAAGGTTTGATGATGTTCGAGACCTGATTCTCAGTGAAAAAATTCAAAGATGAGAAAAAGGGTGAAACATTGGGATTAACTTTGAGTACAGAGACAAGGGGATGAATAACAGATAAAAACTTCGATAATGGAAGGTCAAAATCTAAGAAGAGAAGTAAGTCAAAAGGAGGTACAACCTGCTGGAATAGTTGAAACAAGGGGCATCTTAGAAAAGATTGTAAAGCACCAAAAAAAGGCAAGAATGGTCAGAATTCTGCGAATGCCACAACAGCAGAAGACATTCACAGTGCCTTGGTTTGCATCGTTGACAGTCCTATGGAGTCATGGATTCTAGATTCCAATGAGTCGTTCCACTCTACGTCACATCGAGAAATCGTGGAAAACTACGTTAGTGGTATTTTGGTAAGGTTTTTCTAGATGAATGTCAAACATGTATCGGGCTTGAAAAGGAATCTGATTTCTGCGGGGCAACTGGACGGCGATGGTTATGTAGTCAGTTTCATCGGTAGACTATGGAAGATCACCAAGGGATCACTTGTAGTTGCTCGGGAAAGGACAGAGTGTACTTTATACATGATAATGAACAATAGAAATCTCATATCTGTTGTTGATACTAAAATTGTTTTAGATCTCTAACATCGAAGGCTGGGACACAAGAGCGAGAAAGGGATGAAGACGCTCTTGTCAGATGGAAAGTTACCTGGGTTGAAATCTATTGATTTGGATTTGCATGAAGACTAGATCTTCGAAAAACAGAAGAGGGTTAATTTTTCTCAAATCGGTAGAACTTTGAAAATAGTGAAGTTGGAGCTTGTCCATACAGACGTATGGAGACCTGCACTAGTTTCGTCACTTGGGGGATCATTCTATTTTGTCACTTTCATCGATGATTTGATGAGAAAGGTATGGATTTATTTTTTGAAAAATAAATCTGATGTGTTTGCTACTTTCAAGAAGTGGAAAGCTTTGGTAGAGAATAAAATAGGTTTGAAAGTCAAGTGCTTGAGATCAGATAACGACGGGGAGTATATTGATACTAGGTTCAAAGAGTTTCATGCTTTGAATGAAATTAAGATGAAGAAGACTCCTCCAAGAATACCTCAACTCAATGGGTTGCAGAACGAATAAATAAAACATTAACCAAACGTGCTAGGAGCATGGAGATACACTCTAGTTTACCATAGATGTTATGAGTTGATATTTGTTGAATTGTGGTCCATTTGTTCATTTAGAGGGAAAGATACATGAAGAAGCTTGGAGTGGTAAGGAGTTAAACCTGTCATTCCTGATAGTTGTTGGTTGTACTTCCTATGTTCATATCGATGCTAGTAATAGGAATAAACTAGAACTTAAGTCTGTCAAATGCACTTTTATTAGGTACGGCACGGATGAATTTGGTTATCGGTTCTAGGATGATCAGAATTAGAAAATCATTCGTAGTAAGGATGTTGTATTCAATGAGAAGGGAATGCATAAGGATAGGACTATTGTTTTTTATGTTTGTCCTACGGATTCTAAACATGCTGAGTTGGAGGAAATTTCCAAAAAAAGATGTGAATAGTAGGATGCAGAGTAACCTTAAAAATATAGTTCAGTAGAAAAAATCGTATACTCTTATGATGGAGTTGAGACGGCCCACTAAGTCCCCAAGCCTACATAACATTATTCTCCATCGTTATACTATTTGTTTCTATTTGACGAGGTGAACCAGAAAGTTATGATGGAGCATTACAAGTTGATAATCAAATTAAGTGGGAGTTAGCTGTGCAAGATGAGATAGATTTTCTCAAGAAAAATCAGATTTGGAAATTAGCTAAACTACCACAGGGAAAGAAGATTTTGCATAACAAATGGAATTACCGGATCAAGGAAGAAAATGATGGTAGCAGACGGTACAAATAATCAAACTTGTGTAGTCGGAAGAGGGGGTCGGCTACACAAATTTTTTTTCCAGTTATGAAGTTAAAAATAATCAAACTTGTGCTGGGAATTGTGGCAACTGAAGATCTATATCTTGAGCAGATGGAAGTGAAGACAGCATTCCTCCTTGGTGATTTGGAGAAAAATATTTATATGAAGTAGCTATTATGGTTGTTTACTAAAAACTATGCACTATATTTTTGGTATTATTTTTATTTATTAATAAAAATTATTTTTTTATTTTAATGAGAATCTGTATGAGTAATGTATGCATTTTATTATTTATTTAATATTGTGCATAATTGTCTTTTATTCTATATAGTAGTTAATTTGGTGTGTAAAGTTTAACTTATACACAGAAGATTAGATTATCGGTTCTTGTAAAATATAAGTTTTTAGTTCACAATCTTAGATAAAATTGGACATATCATTGGTAGGAATGTAGTATAGTATTTTAGTAGATCTGTTTTGATTATAGAGAACAGTAATTATTTCGACAGTTATTTTAACTCATTGTGCTAGTGCACTTTGTGTGTATTGAACAGGACCGTGTTGGCTTAATTAATTTTATACTGACTATATAAAATTAATTTACACTCTATGGTTATTATGAGTACTTATACTCTTAATTCCGAAATAATTACTAGACACGTATATTTAATACTCGTTATTTTGATTTAGTAAAGGGTGCGATATTTTACAGGTCTATAATTCTGGTAAGTTGGATAATAAGATTACATATATGGTGGATATTAATTATTGACAGAATCTACGCTCCGACAAGAAATTGATGATACCCCCTTAAGGAAGCTTATAACTTTTGATTATGTCAAACCCTACAGATAAATTTTATAATATGATATATCAAATAAGTTAAACGGAAAGTTTTAAAAATTTTGAAAGAGATCGATTAAACATAATTATTAGTAATTTATTTTAGTCGATGGGTATCTGTAATCTTAGTGTGAGGAAAATAATAAGCATTTAATAATAAGAGTTCGAATAATTAATTTTGAGAATAAGATCAGTAGTGCAATTACAATTCTATAGTTGTATGATTTGTAATTTATGTTTTTAGAAAATTTCTTCTAGATTGAAGTAGATTTTCCTAATTACATTAGAAGTCCGTGTCTTATTTACTTTTTGGGTTCTTACGGTAGCTTATTTATATGCCTTTATAACCCTAGCCGCCAGCACAGAAAATCACTCAGTCTCTTAGGGTTTTCACAAATTTCAAGCCAAACGCGTAAGAAGTGCAAGCGTACAACAACACACAAAGAGATGTTCTGGGGCTAGTAACTTTTGCCGTGACAGTAGAACCGCTGGAAAGCGAAGTGGAATTCTACGCTCTCGATGTACTGACCTCGTTTAATCTGTTGCAAGGAAGGCCTTGGCTACACGACCTAGCAATTAGAGCAGTTCCATTGACCCTGCACCAGAAAGTTAAGCTGATTAAGAAAGAGGCAACTATCACCATTCTGGGTGAAAATGGCTTGCCAACCCCGCTAAGTGATACCACCCCTCCTTGAAATTCAACACGGGAAAGAGGACCTTATTCTGAATGGGTTCGACTTTAACGAGACTAAGGCTGTTCAAATTCTGATGAACGAGGAAGAGAACTATGTGAACCCAAAAGTCATGGTAATGATGAAAGGAATGTCCTACTCTCTAGGGATGAGACTTAGCAAGCATCTGCGAGGAATCTCAGAGCCGATCCCCATGTGCCACAATCGTCACGGATATGGGCTTAGATATAAGCTAAAGTTAGAAAGACCGAAGTTGGGAGAGTACGGGCTAACATTGAATGGACGTTTAATCAAGGAGGGAGATAACTTCCCTTACTACGAATTCTCGGAACCTTGGATTGAGGAGAAGACTAACCATAAGTTGCCAGGGTTGAAGATCTTTTTCAACCACCAGCTATATGATAGTGAGGAGGGAAGAGAGATATGGCAGATATGATTCACTGAAAAGGCACCAATAGATTGGGCAGTTCATTGCAAAGAAGGAAATCTAGGTTCTTTCTTTGATGAAAAGATGGCCCGAGTGCGTATAGGTAACGAGGAAGAAAAGGGCGTGCTGATGATGAATGCTGACGCTCCTACAGATTATACTATGCTTTCCATGGATGCTGCTAAGATGAAAAAGAGTGAGCCCTTTGAGTCTTTTCATATGCATGATGTAACAAGTGAGTTGAAATCCGTGTCTGTTGAGTCCATTTTTATCGAGTCTATAAATAGTGTCGGTAACGACAAGTCTGCTGGGAATGCACTTGTCGGCATCCTGAGTCCATTTTGCTTTGAGTCTCGAGTTGTAACTTCTGTTGAAATTAATGAAATGAAATCAGACTTTGCTTACTTCGCTGTCCCTCAAATATTTTATGTGGATTTTGAAAATTTTAACGAATTCGAAGAGGATATTCCCCAAGAATTAAAACTTTTAATTGAAAAAGAAAAAAAAATGCAAGCTAAACCCGTAATGGAAGAAACTATTTTAATAAATCTTAATAATCAAAAAGATCCAAAATTGGTTCAGGTTGGTTCGACGCTCTCTTCGGAGGAACGTGAGCAATTAGCCTTTTTATTAAAAGAATTTAAAGATGTTTTTGTGTATTTCTACGAAGATATGCCTGGAGTAAATTTCAATATCGTAAAACACCAAATCCCTCTCTACCCTAATGCCAAACTCGTCAAGCAGAAGCTCAGGAGAATCCGACCAGATTGGGATCTTAAGATTAAGGAGGTGGCCACTAAGCAGATAGACGCCGGATTTCTTATGGTTATGGAGTACCCGAAGTGGGTTGCTAACATCGTTCCAGTACCAATTAAAGATGGAAGAATCCGAGTGTGTGTCGACTTCAGAGATCTTAATAGGATTAGTCCTAAGGATGACTTTCCTCTCTCCCACATAGATGTGTTGATAGATAACACCGCTAGGAATGCACTCTTATCTTTTATGAACGGATTTTTAGGATATAACCAAATTTTGATAGCACCAAAAGACCAAGAAAAGACTACCTTCACGACACATTGGGGAACTTATTGTTATAGGGTCATGCTGCTCGGACTGAAAAATGCTGCAACCACATTGCTGCACGATATGATACACAAGGAAGTAGAGGTATACGTGGACGACATGAGTTTGAAATCCAAGACTAAGGAAGGATACGTCATCGCACTGAGAAAATTCTTTGAGCGAATAAGAAAGTACAAGATGCGTTTGAACCCGCAAAAGTATGCTTGTAGAGTGACAGCAGAGAAAATGCTTGAATTAATGATCACGCAACGAGGTAAAGAAGTTGATCCATCGAAGATCAAGACTATCCTCGAAATGCCTCCCCCGAGAACTGAAAAAGACGTAAAGAGCTTTTTGGAAAAGATTCAATTCATCATTCGATTTATAGCCAAGTTAACCACTACCAGCGAGCCCGTCTTCCGACTCTTTAAGAAGAGGACCAAGTTTTAACGGGATCAGCAATGTCAAGACACTTTTGATGTCATACGACAGCACCTGTAAAATCCTCTCATTCGGTCAGCACCAAAACCCGATAATCCTTTAATACTATATCTGTCCATGATCGATTCAGCAATAAGATGCATGCTCGCTCAAGAAGACAAAGTCAAGGTAGAAAAAGTGGCCTACTACTTAAGCAAGAAGATGACAAATTGTGAACGTTGGTATATGCCTTCAGAGAAGACTTAATGGGCGCTAGTTTGGGTATCCAAGAAGTTATGCCATTACATGTGGCATACCGAGTTGTTCTGATCTTAAGAATGGACCCGCTCAAGTACCGCTTCAAGAAGCCAACATTTACAGAAAAGTTGGCTCTGTGGTTGTTGATGGTAGCTAAGTTCGACTTGCAGTACGTCACAAGGAAATCAGTGAAAGGGAGAGCCGTTGTAGAATTCTTGGCCGACCATCTTATTAAATGAGAAGAAGAACTCAAGTTAGGGTTTCTCGACAAACAAGTGTTGAAAATTGAGAAGGATCTGAGGACCCTATATTTCGACAGAGCTTTGAACAAGTATGGATATGGGATAGGGAAACTCTTAATCACCCCCGATGATTCCCACATCCCATTAGCTTATAAGTTGAGTTTCGAGGTTACCAACAATCAAGTCGAGTATAAAGCTTGCCTAGCCGGATTGGAAGCTGTCGGAGGTAAAACTACCAAGATCATTATTTTTGTAAACGATTTTTGATAAAAAAAAAAACTGGACAAGCAATCGCTGAAACGAGCTCCAGACAAAGCTTTTGACGTCGAACGATTAAAATAAAACATGTGCATCCACAGTTAATTAAGAAGAATACCTTAGTTGATTCTCCAACTACGATTTTGATTTCGAGTTGAAACTCCTGTCAAACGTTCTACTGTATTCCCTTATTCGATTCCGAATGTAGTGTGGACTATAATCCTTCGAGAACTTATACTAGTAGAACCTGATCAACTTTAATCTTAAAGACAAGTTATGAATTTGGTTTAGCCTACCTGCATATTTATAGGGCTACAGCAGGGAACTATGGAGTAACTATGACGAAGACTTTTAGTGTAACACAGAAACGTATCCAGCGGTTTTTGCAATTAAGAAAACCTCTCAGGGGTATCTATAATTATGAAAATCTTGCAACGGTTTGTGTAATTTTCATAAATCACTAAATTATAGTTCACACCACTAAAGAACTGTAACTGCACTCTAAGCTATGATCTTAAGAACATCTTGCATTGAGTTCCAGTTATTAAATGTTTAACTCATCTCCCCACGTTAAGATTTTCGATACCTGCTAATTAAATTTAATTACTGACAATTCAATTTAATGGGCATCTTTAAATTACTTAAACCCTTCCGCTTAACTTATCTGACTGCCGGATAATCTAATCCACGTGCAGGGTTTAACCCGGTCAAAACTTATATGCTTCTTTAAAGAGTATCGTCAATCCCGAACTATTGAGATGTGAATTCCGTCAATAATTAATATTCACCACATAATTAATACCACTATCTAACTCACCAGAAATATAAACCTATATAAGATTGCACTCTCTAATGAATCAAAACAACAAGTATTAAATATACACAAATAATTAATTATTTAAGGATTAAGAGCATAAGCATTCTCATAATAATCTTGGGGCGTGAATTAATTTATATAGTCAATATAAAATTAATTATCCAAATATGTCCTATTTAATACACACAAAGTGTACTAACACAGAGAGTCGGAACAATAGACGATGTTACTATCTATTTTTTGTAACCAAAATAGGCCTATTAAAACTCTATATTACAGTCGTACCGACTATGAACAAATACTTGTATTCTGTAAGAATATAAAATCTGATCTTCTGTGTGCAAATCGTACTCTACACACCATATTAAATACTATACAGAATAAAATATATCAATGCATAATATTAAAGAAATAATATTGCATACATTGCTCGTTAAGATTCTCATAAAATAAAAAAATAATTTTATTAAAAAATAAAATTAAATACTAAAACTAACTAAATCCATGATTTTCAGTATATAACCCTAACAATCTCCCACTTATACTGAACTATATTGCCATGTATCTGACTCTCATGCCCTCTACATGATTATCAAAAGTCTTAGCCGGTAAGCTCTTTGTAAAAGAATCTGTAAGGTTGTCTTCTAATACAATCTTGGTCACAGCAACATCACCTCTCTATATAATTTCTCGTATCAGGTGATACTTACGCTCAATGTACTTTTATTTCTTGTGGACTCTTGGTTCCTTCAAGTTTGCAACCGCTTCGCTATTATCACGATAAAGTGTAATAGTCAACTGAACTGAAGGGACCACGTCTAGATCCCATAGAAAGTTCCTGAGCCAAACGGCCTTCTTGACTGCTTCAGAAGCTGCCATGTACTTGGCCTCCATGGTAGAATCAGCAATGCAGGACTGCTTGATACTCCTCCAACTGATACCTCCATCTCCTAAGGTAAACACATATCTTGAGGTAGACTTACGAAAATCCTTGTCTGACTAGTAATCTGAGTTTATGTACCCTAAAAGTACTGGACTGTCTGCTTAGAAAACCAACATATAATTCTTAGTCTTTTTAGATACTTGATTATATTCGTTACCGCAATCCAATGCTCCTACTCTAGGTTAGACTGATATCTGCTAACCATGTCAACGGCAAAACAGATGTGGGGTCTAGTGCAAAGCATTGCATACATTAGACTTCCTACTGTCAAAGCATAAGGAACCACCTTCATCTTCTCTTTCTGATCAGGTGTCTTAGGACACTGATTCTTGGATAGAGTGATTCCATAGCTGAAGGGGAGAAACCCTTTCTTGAAATCCTGCATGCTAAAATGAGCAATAATATCATCGATATGCTTTATTTGTGATAAACCCAACATTCTTTATTTTTGATCTCGTACAAGCTTGATCCCAAGGATGTGACTGGCTTCTTCCAAGTCCTTCATATCGAACTGCCCAGATAACCATATTTTTACCGTAGATAATGCCCTGACATCAATTTTGATGAGCAAGATATCATCTACATAAAGTACTAAGAAGAGCACCATGCTTTCGTCACACTTCTTGTACGCACAAAACTCATCTGGACTCTAATCAAAATCATAAGACTTTATGGCTTGATTAAACTGAGTATTCTAAGACATTGATGCTTGCTCAAGTCCACAAATTGATCTCTTGAGCTTGCACAATACGTGCTTCTAGCCCTTTGCTATGAAACCGTTTGATTGTACCATATAGATATACTCATCAAGACTTCTGCTAAGAAAAGTTATCCCGTTTGCTCCTCTCTTCCTCTTGTAGATCCACTTGCATCCAATAGATTTTATTCCTTCAGATGGTTCTATTAGTTCCCAGACCTGATAAAATATATAGATTCTGTCTCTGAATTCATAGCCTTTTACTAAAGATCTACATCTTTATCTTGAAGTGCTTCATTGTAGTTATAAGATTTCGTATCTAGTTCTATCGGGATCTTGTCAAAAGACTCCTCCAAGAACATATACCGATCAGGTTGATGAACAACCATCCTACTACGACGAGGCACTACTTGTGTTTACGTAGTAGCACTAACACATTGTGTATAATCTGAATCTTGTGCATCAGCACCATGTTCATGATTTGTACCCGTTTCGATAATCCTCCCACTACAACGAGACAATAAAATATTAGTGACTTGTTGGTCCTCTTTCGTTCTACTAGTATTTTATCTCATTTTTTCTAAAATAATTTTACTATTAGGCCTGTGGTTCATAATATAATTCTCTTTCAAAATTGGCCATTGGTGTCAACAATGACATTATGATCCTTAGGATAATAAAACAAACCACCTTTCGTTCTCTTGGGATACTCTATAAAAAAATAAACTTTTATCCTTGATTCTAACTTACCCGTGTTCCCTTTCAGCACATGTGTTGGATACCCCCAAATCCGAATGCGTTTCAAACTAGGCTTACGCCCAGTCCACAATTCTGTGAGAGTAGAAGGTACTGACTTAAAGGTATCAAGTTCAGAATGTAAGACACTGTCTCTAAAATGAGTCCTCAAAACAAATCGGGTAAACCTGAATAACTCATCATAGACCTTACCATTTCCATAGGAGTCCTATTCCTTCTTTCTGCTACATCATTCTACTACAGAGTGTCAGGTGCAGTTAACTGAGATATAATCCCTTCCAATGACAAGTAGTCCCTAAACTCTCCAAAGAGGTATTTCTCCCACGGTCGAATCGTAGTGATTTGATACTTTTACCCAGACGTTTCTCCACCTCTGCATTGAATTCTTTAAATTTCTCAAAGCGTTCAGAGTTACGGTGTATCAGGTAAATGTATCCATACCTTGAGTACTCATCAATGAAACTGACAAAGTACTCAAAGCCACCTCTAGCCCAGATTGTCATAGAACCACATACATCAAAATGAATTAGTCCCAACGGTTATTTAGCTCTATGGTCTTTGACCCAAAAGGGCTTCTTTGTCATTTTACCCTCTAAGCAGGATTCACAAACTAGAAGTACCTTCACTTCTAATGAACTCAAAGATCCATCTTTTACCAGTCTATTTATCTTTTTTTTACAGTAATATGACCTAAGCGTAAGTGCTAAAAAATACTTTTGGTTCATTAAAGAAGAAAATTTTCTCTTATATGGTAAATTAGATATGTTATTCAATTTAGTCAGTTACAGTGTAGAAGAGAATGGAGTAATAACATAAAGATCATCCACCAATGTACCAGAACAGATAACTTATTTATTAACTTTAATAACCACAAAGTTATTAAAATAAACCAAATATCCATTTCTAACCAATCTAGAAATGAAAATTAAGTTCCTTCTAATGGAAGGTACATAAAAATAATATCTCAATATTAAAATTCGATCTCTATTAAAACTGAGAGTAACATCTTCTACTATAACTGCTATCACCTTTGTATTATTGTCCATATACAAGTAAATCTCCCTATCACTAAGTTATTGAGTTTTCTGAAACCCGTGCAATGAATTGCAAACATGATTAATGACTCCCGTATCTACACTCTAGGTACCGGTAGATAACACCACTAAACATATTTTCACAATTAATGAAAAGAAATTACCCTATTTGTTCAGTTTATTGAGATAAATTGGACATTACTTTTTTTCAATACCGTGTCTGGTTGTAGTTAAAACATCTATTTTTCGGCTTTTTCACACCAGCCCATGGCCCACTAACTACCTTAGAAATCGTGCCACCCTATTTTTGAACTTTTTTCTTCTTCATACCTTTCGGCCTAGAGGAAGAACCATTTTCAGAAACAAACACATTTTCTGGCATTGAAAGAATACCCTTGGTAGTTAAAATTATATCCAAGTTACTTTTTCAGTCAATAAAATTCAATTTCGTCAGTTTGTTTTTTTTTAGTATTGACGCGAGTGGATTGAAAATCATTTTAATCCTGAGAATCACATAATTAAAAAATAACCGTTAATTATGACGAGCAAAATTTTAAATTTATTTTAATTTGGTTCCCTCTACCATTTTAAAATAAATTCGCCAGCAGCCTGGTATCCTGTGAATAGCCTGCTTCGATGGAAGGACGTCTTCTATCCATCGTTTGTCCAAATAGGCCAATTTTTATTAATTTTACTATATATGCAACTGACCCTACCAAGTAAAATTAAATAACTGGCATAGTTTCGGTCTAGTAAATAATAGTAGTGACTCGAATGGAGATGATACTATTTATTTATAGCTACGTGTTAACTACTACCAAATTTGAAATCAATCGCTTCGTAATGAACCCTTCAGATGGAGAAGCATTCCACACTAACAATTATTTAGAAATATCTCTAAAGGAGGTTTGTATTGGCGATACCGCAATTAATCTGTCCGATGGGAAGAAAAGCCTTTCTGCCCATATGTAGGATTTAATTACATCGCCTACAAATTGGTGATAGAGATCGCGGGATCTATCTGTTAACAAATTTTCTCTCTCATTTAGATTTTTAAAATATTTTTTAGGATTATAAAAATTTGTTTAATTAAAATAAATTTATTAATTTTAAAAATCACGTGATCTGAAAGAGTCTAAAACTTCTTTACGTGCACACGATTCTAAAGATTTAAGTTTATCAAACCATTTTTTCGTGTTATAATACGTAATAGATAAAATATTCGATGAATGCATAGTTTTTTTATTAACTTTTCAGATAAGGTAGTGATTAAAGGCATTCAATTATTTTATTTTTACATCACACATTTTTGAAAAATAATAATTTATTAAGATTAAATATTTTTTATTTAATTAACTTATAATTTAAAATTAATTTCTACGTTTTCTCAAGATATCCATTTTAATAAAAAAATCATCTTAAACGTGTTATTTTGTAAAAAATAAAATATCTAAAAAAATTTCATTAAATAAAAAACTTTTAATTAAAAAAACTTAATTTTATTTTTCTTTACAAAATTTTAATTATAATCGAATTTTTTGAATTAATTAAATTAATAGGAATATGTAAAACAGATATATATATCATCTATGCAATTTAAAAGAATATAAATGCAGAATATGTATATATCACAATTTTATGATCAAAGAGAAACTCTAACAAGTTTCAGTCTCCTATTTTGAAGATAAACTGTAAGAGTTTCAATCATTTGAAATAACTACTTTTCGGTATCCATATTGTATCAAGATTTTCTAATATGTAGTGATATACAAATATATCACAACATGATTAAAACATATCAAAAAAACACAATCAAAATCGCCCCGGATTAGCCACCACCACTGCCGGCGCCACCCATGTGCCAACTTCAAGTGGCTTTTGCCACCACTCCCGATCTCTGTTTTTGACACCATTCTTTTCTAAAAAGTAGTTCTCGAAAAATACGATTTTTTGTCAAAAAATAAACCAAAAATTGCCCGAAAAATAACTATCGAAACAATCAAAACAAGCTACCGCCACCACCCCGCGTCGCCGCTACTTTTTGCCGTTCGTTTGGGCTTTTTTCATGGTGGTTTTGGCTCTTATTATTTTTTTTTTTGAAAAATAGCATTGATATCTAGCAACACATTGATTCAAAGAATGCCTCAAAAATAGCTCCGAAAAAGCTCCAAAAATAGCCTCGAACAGCCACTGTTGCTGCCACCCATGGCTGCCGCCTGTGCTGCTTTTTCTTCCACTGTTTTGACCTGATTTTTTCATAGTTTCTAGACAGTATTTTAAGGTATGTTTACTGATATTTTATACTTAAAAAATTGCTCAAAAAATAGTCTGAAAAGCATCCCAAAAATCATCACAATGAGCGCCGAATTGCCGCCGGTGGTAACTGTTTTAATTGATTTTTTCCGACTGTTTTGGGACTTATTTTGCTGTTATTTTTAATGCATAAAATTTGCAAAAAATTACCAAAAAAAACTATTTTAAAATCGTTGAGAAAATTACCGCAATCCGTGGCCCGTAAATTCTGAAACCACCGTCGGTGTCGCCGCCTGTTCTTTATGTTTTTGGATATTTAACTTGTTCTTAAATATTCTAAACTAATATTTAAAAACAAATAATAACTTTTACATCTAAAACTTATGTCCCATAGGCTCACATTCCATCTAAAAAATCTAAACTATCATGATCAACCCCCGTGATTAAGAAATTAATTATAATCATCATCCAAATCATTCAATCAAACATGAATGAAAAGATGATTATAAAATCAGGATTAGAATACCTACAAAATAAAGTTAGTACAATTCTAAATCTACCCAACCCCTCGATAAATCGTAAATAAAAAATAAAACGGCTCTGATACCAATTATTGGAGACAAACTGCCAAGATTATTGTTTCTGTAAACGATTTTTTGATAAAAATAACTGGTTAGACAATTGCCAAAATAGGGTTCAGATAAAAAAAAATTTGATGTCGAACGATCAAAATATAACCCGTGCCACCACAGTTAATTTAGAAGAATACCTTTTTGATCAATTCTCTAACTATGAACTTTTGATTTCGAGTTGAAGTTCTTGTCAGACATTCTACTGTATTCCCTTATGCGATTTCCAAATGTAGTGTGGGTTACGATTATTCGAAAACTGGAACCGATATAACCTGGTCAACTTTAGTCTTGAAGATGAGTTCTAAATTTTGTTCAGACTATCCGCATATTCACAGGGCTACAGCAGGAACCTATAGAGTAATTATGACAAAAACTTCCAGTGTAACTCAGATATGTATCCAGCAGTTTCTGCAATTAAGCAAAAAATCTCTCAGCAGTATCTGTAATTATGAAAATCTTGCAGCAGTTTCCGCAATTAAGCAATTTTCATAAATCACAAAATTATAGTTCACACCACTAAAGAACTGTAACTGTATTCTAAGCCATAATCTCAAGACCATCTTGCATGATACTCCTTTTATTAAATCCTTAATTCATCTCCCCACGTTAAGATTCTTGATACCCGCTAATTAAATTTAATTGCTGACATTTTAATTTAATTGGCATCTTTAAATTTTTTAAGGCCTTCCGTCTAACTTATCTGACCGCCAGATAATTAAATTCACCTGTAGAGTTTGATCTAGTCAAAAACTTATAAATTTCTTAAAGGAGTATCGTCAATCCTGAACTATCGCGATGTGAATTCTGTCAATAATTAATATTCACCATACAATTAATACCGCTATCCAATTTACCGAGAATATAGACGCATAAAAGATCGCACCCTCTAATTAATCAAAACAACGCATATTAAATATGCGCAAATAATTAATTATTTCAGAATTAAGAGTATAAGTACTCTCATAATAACCTTGGGGTGTGAATTAATTTATATAGTCAGTATAAAATTAATTATCCCAATGTGTCCAGTTCAATACACACAAAGTATACTCGCACAGAGAGTTGGAACAATAAACGATGTTATTATCTGTTTTTCGTAACCAATACATACCTACTAAAATTATGTACTACAGTCGTACCGATGGTATGTCCATTTTTATCTAAATTGTAAACAAATAGTTATATTCTGTAAGAATCTAAAATTTTAGCTTCTGTGTGTAAGTTGTACTCTACACACCAGATTAAATACTGTACAGAATAAAGAACATCCATGCATAACATTAAAGAAATAATACACATACATTGCTCATAAAGATTATCATAAAATAGAAAACTAATTTTATTAAAAAATAAAATTAAATACTAAAACCAAATAAATCTATGATTTTTAGTGTACAACCCTGACATAAAGTGCTGGCCGCCATATGTTGTTATCGTGGCCGTTAGTTTTACCTCTATGATTGTCAAGCCGGCCCTTTTACCTTGGCTATGGCCGCGTGGTTTGTGGAAGCCAGCGACATAAGAGAAGTGTTCATGCATCCTTTTTTACATCCACAGTGTCCAGTACTTTCTATTTAGTGTTTTTCATTGCATAAAGGATGAAGAATGAGGGATTTGGCCTAAGATTGATAGGTCATGGCCTTTGTCCTATTTATCCTACACATTTAGGCCCTTTTTTGGTCCTCGCTTCACATTCATACCCTTTTTGGAACCCTGAACACCACATCCACGACTTTTGTTTGTCACAGCAGTGAGGTTTTATTTATCATGTTTGTCACGGTAACCCTATATTGGTCACGGTTGCCAGTTTTTTGAGCTTTTATGTCACGGTCGCGACATGTGTTGCCATAGCTATGTATTTTATGTATATCCAGTAATTTAAAATAGTGTTTTAATCTTTTTTTATTTTGTTCTATATAGCCTGTTTATAGCATGTTAAAAATTAAAACTTTGTTGATGTCTCTTAGGTCTTTATTTGTTAATTTTACTGCTCACTCGCATATTTTTCAGTTTGCTTTGCTCAAACTATACGTGTGGCATATCTAGAAATAATAACCAAATTGCATGATCTTGAAAATCGTAGTTAGGTTTTACTTTGTTGTTTGCTTTTTCTTGAGCTCTCTTCAATCTCCCATTCTGTATATATTACTTTTAAAAAAGATTATAATAAGAACCAACATTGACAAAGTAGAGGCCAACCTTACGAGCAGAATCTACGAGCAGAAGGCTCAGACGTACTAGCTAGTTGAGATTATCGATGAAAGACCCAGAACTAACCATGGCTTACATGATGAAGGCAATTCTGGAATTGCAACGGATAGTTGAAGGGATTAGTACTGATGAATCAAGCTAGGCTTTAGACACAATGTTAGGCTTAGATTTAGGCCACGCAGACTCGGGTCACAGAACCCAATGTGGTTGTTCCAAATGATCAAGAGGGCGGAGTAGAAAATGATATTTAGGATGACAATGTAGGACCCGAAGGAGCTCAGCAAGCTGCTGCTGCACAGCCTGTTCGACTGAGGATCCCAAAAATTCTAGCCACGAAAGAATTAATCTTGTCTCATAAGGTTGATAAACTGGAGAAATTTTTGAGAAAAGCCCGAGTTGTCGAAGACTATATGTTGGATGTTGAGGAACTTTATCTCTTTCCCGATGCTAAACTTTCCGAAAAATTCAAGATGCTTGATATGGAGAAATTTGACGGGACCGGGGATCCGGGGATTCGAGGATTCATCTCAGAGTGTATGTGGGGACTTTGTTGCCGATGGGTATTAATGACCAGTTGAAAGCCCAGCTTTTCCAATGATCTTTGTTAGGAGCCGCTCAGAAATGGTTTCTGTCTTTAGATGCTGTCATGACGAGAACATATGAAGACATTGCCACCGCATTTGTTAATTAGTACAACTACAACATCCAGTTCGATGTTACCACTCGGGAGCTCGAGACGACCCGGCAAAAAGCTAAAGAATCTTTGGTGGAATTCTTAACCCGATGGAGGGCTAAAGTTGCTAAGATGACGAGTCGACCCACTGAGAAAGAAAAAGTAAGAATGATGATGAAGAACTTGCAACCGCAATTTCGTAAGTATCTGATCACACAGCCATTGATGACATTTGAGCAAATTGTTTATGCGGGGGTACAAATAGAGGATGCTCTGTAGTCTGGGGCTATTAAAAATGGAGAACTAAGTTAAAAAATGGTCCAAAAATTGTTTACCGGTAATTAGAATAATGCCGCCAATGTAGTGAGTCGAAGTTACAAAGTGAACTTGCTAAACCCAATTCCAAATCATGCAGACCCATCTGTTCAGCCGGCCGCCCAAAATTCACCCCAAAATCAAAAGAGAACCTTCACCCAACTTATCATGCCGTTAACATCCAATCCTAAGCCATTTGATTGAGAGGGGCCTCATAAAGCCTTTGGAGCCGACTCTGCCTCTAAATTCTTTGCCACCCCGATATAATCTTACCCAATACTATGCCTTTCACTAGGGGCACAGACATCTGACTAACAATTGCATGCGGCTTCAACATGAAATTCAAGATTTGATTGACAACAAAGTAATCCCTCCACCCACCGCTGTACAGAAATCGAACATTATAACCAACCCCCTTTCGAATCATGCCAATCAGCATAATGTAAACGTCATCGAGGAAGAGTTGAAAAGATTTGATCCCACCAAGTTCATAGTCTCCGTGGCGGAATTGAAACCAATTGTAGATTTGCCATCTAGGTAGGAGGTGTTGTGGCTAGACAACCTTATCCAGGATTTGATTGAGGATGATTATTTCACCTTGTCGATTTTCATTATCCATGAGGAGGAAACCCCTCCCCTGCCAATAATGAAGAAGATGAAGAAGTCAAACGCCTATGGGAAGATTTAGCCAACCTCGAGGCAATTGATGATTTGGAAGAGGCCAAAATTGACATCAAGTGGCACGTTCTGACCATCCCGAGCAATGATACAGCCTGGCATCAAGGGGCAGCTTGGTACGAGGAGGCTAACCTAAGTTTTGAAATAGGAGAAGCAGAAAAAGCAGTATCAGAAAGCGGAGAATCTTCAAGAGAAAAGAACGTCGTCAGTGAGAACAAGCAGAAAGAAAAATTGCCAATTAGTACGGAAGATGAAGAAAAGAAGCAGAAAGAGAAAAGTACTCCCTAAGCAAATTTGTTAGGAATTGCAAGTCTTGCATTTGACCCTTCTGTATACATAGTTCCTCTCCACGAACCAAAATCGAGAACACATCTGTTGGAGGCAAGATTGCCAAGATCTTTATTTTTGCAAACGATTAACGAAAAAAATTAACTGGACTGGCAATCGCCAAAACAGGCACTAAATAAAATTTTTGACGACAAATGATCAAAATGAAACTCGTGCATCCCAAGTTAATTTAGAAAAATACCTTTTTACTGGTCGAATTTTCAACTACGATTTGAATCCGGGTTGAAGTTCTTGCCAGATCTTCTACTGTATTCCCTTATGCGATTTCTGGATATAGTATGGGCTATAATCCTCTAAAAACTCGTACCGGTAGAACCAAGACAGCTTTAGTCTTAGAAGACAAGTTATAAAACTAGTTCAACCTACTCGTATATTTATAGGACTACAGTAGGGACCTGGGAAATAATTGTGAGTAAAACTTCCAGTGGAACACAGACACGTATCAGCGGTTTTTGCAATGAAGTAAATCTCATAGCGGTACCTGCAATTATAGAAAACCAGCAGCGATTGCTATAATTTTCATAAAACACTGAAATACAATTCACACAACTAAAGAACTATAATTGCACTCTGACCCATAATCTGAAGACCATATAGCATTGAGCTCCTGTTATTAAATGCTTACCATTTTTTCCCACGTTAAGATTTTTGATATCCATCAATTAAATTTAATTACAGACAATTTAATTTAATCGGCATCTCGATATTCCTTAAGCCCTTTCGCTTAACTTATTTGACTGTCGAAAAATTAAATCTACCTGCAAGGTTTGGTCCGGTCAAAATTTATAAACTTCTTTAAGGGAGTATCGTCAATCCCAATCTTTCGGGACATGGATTCCGTCAATAATTAATATTCGCCATATAAACAATACCGCTATCCAACTCATAGGGAATATAGACCCATATAAGATCGCACCCTCTAATGAATCAAAACAACGAATATTAAATAAACGCAAATCAATAATTATTTCAAGATTAAGAGAATAAGCACTATTCATAATAAATTTGGGGTGTGAATTAATTTATATAGTCAGTATAAAATTAATTACCCCAAATGTCTCATTCAATACACACAAAATTTACTAGTACAGAAAGTCAGAATAATAGACGACGCTATTATCTGTTCCCCGTAACCAAGATAGACTTACTAAATATCTGTGTTACAGTCGTACTGATGGTATGTTCATTTCCATCTAAACTGTGAATATAAAACTTATATTCTGCAAAAACCTAAAATCTAATCTTCTGTGTGCAAGTCGTACTCTATACCCCAGATTAAATACTATACAGAATATCGAACATCCATGTATAACATTAAAGAAATGATACACATACATTGCTCATAAAGATTATCATAAAATAAAAAATTAAATTTATTAAAAAATAAAATTAAATACTAAAAATATGATTTTCTGTATACCAACCATAATAATTTCCCACTTATACTCAAAACCATACTGCCATACATATGACTCCCATGCCCTCTACATGACTATCAAAAGTTTTATCCGGTAAGCTCTTCGTAAAGGATCTTCAAGGTTGTCTCATGATGCAAGCTCTATATCTGACTAGAAATCCGAGTCTATGTATCCCAAAGGTACTAGTTTGTCTACCTGGTAAACTAACATATAATCCTTAGTCCTTTTCAGGTACTTGATTATAATCTTTACCGCAGTCCAATACTCTTGCCCTGGATCAGACTAATATCTGCTAACTATGCCAACGGTAAAGCAGATGTCGGGTCTAGTAAAAAGCATAACATACATGAGGTTTCCTACTGCCGAAGCATAAGGAACGCCCTTTATCTTTTCTATCTCATCAGGTGTCTTAGGGTACTAATCCTTGGATAGAGTGATTCCATGCCTGAAAGAAAAAAATCCTTTCTTGGAATCCTGCATGCTAAAACGAGTAAGGCTATCATTGATATATATTGCTTGTGATATGCCCAACATCCTTTGTTTTCAATCTTGCACAAGCTTGATTCCAAGGATGTGACTGGCTTCTCCCAAATCCTTCATATCGAACTGCCCAGATAACCATACTTTAATCGTAGATAATACCCCGACATCGTTTTTGATGAGCAAGATATCGTCTACATAAAGTACTAGGAGAATCACCACACTTCTGTCACACCTTTTGTACACACAGGACTCATCTGGACTTTGATCAAAATCATAAGACTTAATAGCTTGATCAAACCGAGTGTTCCAAGATCTCGATGCCTGCTTAAGTCTATAAATGGATCTCTTAAGCTTACACAATATGTGTTCCTGGCCCTTTACAATGAATCCATTTTGTTATATCATATAGATACACTCGTCAAGACTTCCATTAAGAAAAACTGTCTTGACGTCTATCTGTCAGATTTTGTAATCAAAATGAGCGGCAATAGATAAGAGAATCCGGATAGACTTAAGCATGGCTGTCGGCGAAAAGATTTCCTTATAATCGATCCCTTCTTTCTGAGTGAACCCTTTAATAACAAACTTAACTTTGAAGGTTTCAGCATTTCGTCTGCTCCTCTCTTCCTCTTGTAGATCCACTTGCATCCAATGAGTTTTATCCCTTCGTGTGATTTTACAAGTTTTCAGACCTGATCGAAATACATAGATTCCATCTCTGAATTTATAACCCTTTGCCAAAGATCTGTATTTTTGTCTTGAAGTGCTTCATTGTAGTTATAGGGCTCGGTATCTAGTTCTGTGAAATCTTGTCAAAAGACTATCCCAAGAACATATACCGGCTAGGTTGATGAACAACCCTCCCACTACGACGAGGCACTATCTATGTCTGTGTACTAGCAGTAACACGCTGTGCAGAATCAGAACACTGTGCATCAACACCTTGTTCTTGATTTGCACATGTCTCGATAATCCTCCCATTACGACGAGATAATGAGATATCAGTAACTTGTTCTTCTATTCTACTGGTATTTCTTCTCGGTTCTTCCAGAACAATATTGCTTTTAGGCTTGTGATCCATAATATAATTCTCTTCTAAGAATCGGGCATTGGTGCTAACAATGACCTTAGGATCCTTAGGATTATAAAACAAATCACCATTTGTTCCCTTGGGATACCTTATAAAGAAATAGACTTTTGTCCTTGGTTCCAAGTTACCTGCATTCCTTTTTAGCACATGTGCTGGACACCCCCAAATTCGAATATATTTTAGACTAAGCTTACGCCCTGTCCACAATTCTGTGGGAGTAAAAGGTACTAACTTAGAAGGTACAAAGTTCAAAATGTAAGACACTGTCTCCAAAATAATTCCTCAAAACGAATCGGGTAAATCTAAATAACTCATCATAGACCTTACCATTTCCATAAGAGTCCTATTCCTTCTTTCTGCTACATCATTCTGCTTCGAAGTGCCAGGTGCAGTCAATTGGGATGTAATCCACTCTGATGACAAGTAGTCCTTAAACTCTCCAAAGAGGCATTCCCCACTATGGTCGGTTCGTAGTGATTTGATACTTTTACCCAGACGCTTCTTTGCCTCCGCCTTGAATTCTTTAAATTTATCAAAGCATTCAAATATACGTTGCATTAGGTAAATGTATCCATACCTTGAGTAGTCATCAATTAAACTGACGAAGTACTCAAAGCCACCTCTAGTCCGGATTGTCATAGGACCACACACATCAAAATGAATCAGCTTCAACGGTTCTTTGGCTCTATAGCCTTTCGCCGAAAAGGACTCTTGGTTATTTTATTCTCTAAGCAAGATTCACAGATTGAAAATGCCTCCACTTTTAATGAACTCAAAAAACTATCTGCTACCAGTCTGTTTATCATTTTTAAATTAATCTAACCCAAGCGTAAGTGCCAAAGAAATGTTTGGTTCATTAAAGAATGAGACTTTCTCTTATATAGTAAATTAGATGTGTTATTCATTTCAGTCAGTTGCAGTATATGAGAGATTAGAGTAGTAATATAAAGATCATCTACCAATATACCGGAACAGATAGCCCGTTTATTATTCTCAATAACTACAAAGTTATTAAAATAAACCAAATATCTGTCTTTAACCAATTCAGAAACGAAAATTAAGTTCCTTCTACTGACAAGTGCATAAAGACAATCTCTCAATATTAAAATTCGATCTCTACCAAAACTGAGAGTAACATCTTCTACTGCAACTGCTGTTACCTTTGTATTATTACCCATATGTAGGTAAATTTCCCATTCACTAAGTTGTTGGGTTTTCTAGAATTCCTGCAATGAATTGCAGACATGATTAGTGCCTCCCATATCTACACACCAGGTACAGGTAGATAATACTGTTAAACATGTTTTTACAACCAGTGAATAGAAATTATTCTATTTGTTCTGTCTTTTGAGAAATATTGGACGTAGCTTTCTTTAGTGTCATGTCTTATTGCAGTGAAAATATTTGTCTTTCAATTTTTTCACACCAATTCGTGGCCTACTAACAACCCTGAAAATCATGTTGCCTTGTTTCTAAACTTTTTGTTCTTCATGCCTTTCGGCTCAAAGAAAGAACTTTTTTCAGAAACAAGCACGTTTCTTGGTATTGAAGAAATACCATTTGTAGTTAAAGCTATATACAAGTTACATTTCCAGTCAACAAAATTCAGTCATGTTAGTTTATTTTCTTTGAGTATTAAAATGAGTGGGTTGAAAACCATTTTAATCATGAGAATCACATAATTAAAAAAAATTATTAATTATGATGAATAAAATTTTGAATTTATTTTAATTTGGTTTTCTCTACCATTTTAAAATTAATTCGCCAGCAGCTTGGCAATCTGAGAATAGTATACCTCAATGGGAGGATGTCTACTATCTTTCATAAGATCAGACAGGCTAATTCCTTTTAATTTTATTATCTAGGCAACTGATCATGCTGAGTAAAATTAAATAGTTGACATAGTTTTGATCTAATATATAATAGTAGTGACTCAGATAGAGAGGATACTATTATATATAATTAAGTGTTAACCATCACCTAATTTCAAATTAATCGCTTTGCAATGAACCCTTCAGATGGAGAAGTGATCCACACTAACAATTATCTGAAATTATCCCTAAAAGAGGTTTGTACAGGCGATACCGCAATTAATCGGTCCGTTGGAGAGGAAGGCCTTACTGCCGACACGCAGGGTTTAATTACATCGCTAACAAACTGGTGATGAAAACCGCGAGATTTATCTGTGAATAAATTTTTCCTCCCACTTAGATTTTTAAAATATTTTTGAGGGTTATAAAAATTCGTTTAATTAAAATAAATTTATTAATTTCGAAAAACACACGATTTGAAAGAATCAAATATCTTTCCATGTACACGATTCCAAATATTCTAGTTTATCAAACCATCTTTTCGTGTTTATCGTAACAAATAAAATTTAATAAATGTTCAATTTTTTCTCTAGCTTTCAGCTAAGGTAGTAATTAAAAGTATTTATTTATTTTATTTTTTGTTTCACATTTTTTGAAAAATAATAATTTATTTTGATTAAATATTTTTTCATTTAATTAATTCAAAATTCAAAATTAATTCTCACGTTATTCTAAGATATTTGATTTTTTTAAAAAAAATCATCTTAAACGTGATATTTTGTAGAAAAATAAAATATCTAAATTTTTTTCATTTAATTAAAATTAATTAATTAAAAAAATTTAAATTTATTTTTTATTACAAAATATTTTAATTAAAACAGAATTTTTGAATTAATTAAATTAATAGGATAAATAAAATAGATATGCAATCATCCACAGAGTATATATATATATAAAAATGATATGCATATATTCCGATTTTATGATCCAAATGAAACACTGAGGTGTTTTAGTCTCCCTTAGAGAGTAAGCTATTTCAATTCATGTTCGCCTTTGATTCAGTGTTCTGATTGCATCAGGGTTTCCTGATAATATCTGATATATACTAATATATCATATCAATCTCGTATACATCAGAAAATCAACACAATGCAACCCCAGGAGACAGAAACCACTGGTTCACCACCAGCCACCGTCGGCGCCTTCAGGCGGCTCCTGTCGCCTCATTCAGGCTCCATTTTCGATGAAAAGCTCTCGAAATATGATATTTTTTTGTCAAAAAATCTTTTAGAAACCTGCCCAAAAAATGGCCAAAAAAACTATTCGAACTTCGAAAAACGCTACTGTCCACAATAGCACTGCGCAGCTAACTTCCCGGGACTTTTTTGACCTCTTTCCGAGCTCGGTTTTCAGCGTACTTTATACCAAAAAAGCTATCAAAAATTACTATTTATCTATGAAAAAATGCTTAAAAACAGCTCAAAAAACTATCAAACACAATGGCCAAAGCTGCTGCTGCCGCACCCAGCGCCGCCACCTTTAACCGCCAACTTTTCAAGGCCGTTCCAGCCTCATCCGAATACCGTTTTCGACATATGTTATATCGTTGGAAAGATCTTGAAAAGTAAAATCATTTTTAAAAAAAACATGCTTGAAAGCAATCCAGAAAACTGTCAAAAAACTGCCTGGAAGCTGCTGCTATAATGTCGCCGCTGTTAGAAAAAAGCGCTGCTATTTTTTTAATGCACTATTTGGCCCATTTTTTTTTTTATTGTATTTTGAGATGTGTTTTACTTCTATTTTATGTTTAAAAAAATTTAGATTAAAGCAGTCCCAAAAATGGCCTAAAAATTATAAAAATCGTCGTTAGAACCTGGCTGTTTTGGTGATTTTTTCTTACTGTTTTTGATTTATTTTTTATGCTATTTTTTATACATAAATACTGTCAAAAAATTCACCAAAAAAATCGTTTAAAATCATTATAACCTTACCACGATCTGTGGCCCGTTAAAACCCGAACCACCGTCGGTGCCGCCTCCGTTCTTCGTGTTCTTGGACATATTCAACCTGTTCTTAAATAATTTAAACAGATATTTAAAAATATACAACTAGCTATTATATCGATCCTATGTCTCGAAGGCTCACATTCAATTTATCACGGTCAACCCCTGTGATTAAAAAAAATGATCACTATTCACACCAATCAATCAAACTCGAAAAAATAAATGACGATCATAAAATCGGAATTATAATGTCTGCAAAACAAAGTTAGCAACAGTTCTAAAACTACCCAGCCCCGATAATCAAAAACAAAAAATAAAATGACTATGATATCAATTGTTGGAGGCAAGACTACCAAGATCTTTGTTTTTACAAACGATTAACGAAAAAAATTAACTAGACGGGCAATCGCCAAAACGGGTTCTAGATAAAACTTTTGACTATGAATGATCAAAATAAAACCCGTGCATCTCAAGTTAATTTAGAAAAATACCTTTTTATCATTTGAATCTTCAATTATGATTTGAATCCGAGTTGAAGCTCCTGCCAGATCTTCTACTGTATTCCCTATGCGATTCCCAAATATAGTGTGGGTTATAATCTTCCAAGAACTCGTAACGGCAGAACCAAAGCAACTTTAGTCTTAGAAGACAAATTATGAAACTAGTTCAGTCTACCCGCATATTTATAGGGCTATAGTAGAGACCTAGGGAGTAATTATGAGTAAGACTTCCAATGGAACACAGACACGTATCAGCGATTTCTGCAATTAAGCAAACCTCATAGCGGTATCTGTAATTATAAAAAACTTGCAGCAAATTCTATAATTTCTATAAAATACTAAATTATGGTTCATACAACTAAAGAACTATAATTGCACTCTGACCCATAATCTTAAGACCATAAAACATTGAGCTCCTGTTATTAAATGCTTACAATTTCTTCCCACGTTAAGATTTCCGATACCTGCTAATTAAATTTAATTACTGACAATTTAATTTAATCAACATCTTGATATTCTTTAAGCCCTTCTGCTTAATTTATTTGACCGCCAGATAATTAAATTCACCTGCAGGGTTTGGCCCGTCCTAAACTTATAAGTTTCCTTATGGGGTATCGTCAATCCCAATTTTTTAGGACATGAAGTCCGTCAATAATTAATACCGCTATAACGGGCTCCAGATAAAATTTTGGACGACGAACGATTAAAATAAAACTCGTGCATCCCAAGTTAATTTAGAAGAATACCTTTTTACCGGTCGAATCTTCAACTACAATTTGAATCTGAGTTGAAGCTCCTGTTAGATCTTCTACTGTATTCTCTTATGTGATTTCCAGATATAGTGTGGGCTATAATCCTCTAAGAACTCGTACCGGCAGAACCAAGACTGCTTTAGTCTTAGAAGACAAGTTATGAAACTAGTTCAATCTACCCGTATATTTATAGGGTTACAGTAGGGACCTGGGGAATAATTATGAGTAAGACTTCAAGTGGAACACAGACACGAATTAGCAGTTTTTGTAATTAAGCAATTCTCATAGCGGTATCTGCAATTATAAAAAATCAGCAGCGATTGCTATAATTTTCATAAAATACTGAATTATAGTTCACACCACTAAAGTACTATAATTACACTCTGACCCATAATCTCAAGACCATATAGCATTGAACTCCTGTTATTAAATGCTTACTATTTCTCTCCACGTTAAGATTTTTGATACCCACCAATTAAATTTAATTACTAACAATTTAATTTAATCGGTATCTTGATATTCCTTAAATCCTTCCGCTTAACTTATTTGACCGCCGGATAATTAAATCCTCCTGTAGGGTTTGACCCGGTCAAAACTTATAAGTTTCTTTAAGGGGGTATCGTCAATAATTAATATTTGTTATATAAATAATACCGCTATCCAACTCATTGGGAATATAGAACCATATAAGATCGCACCCTCTAATGAATCAAAATAACGAATGTTAAGTGTACACAAATCAATAATTATTTCAGAATTAAGAGGATAAGCACTATTCATAATAACCTTAAGAGTGTGAATTAATTTATATAGTCAGCATAAAATTAATTACCCAAAATATCCCGCTCAATACACACAAAGTGTACTAGTACAGAGAGTCGGAACAATAGACGACGCTATTATCTGTTTCCCGTAACCAAGATGGGCTTACTAAAACTCTATACTGCAGTCGTACAGATTGTATATCTATTTTCATCTAAATTATGAATATAAAACTTATATTTCGTAAGAACTTTAAATCTGATCTTTTGTGTGCAAGTCGTACTCTACACACCAGATTAAATACTATACAGAATATCGAACATCCATGCATAATATTAAAAAAATGATACACATACATTGCTCATAAAAAATCTCATAAAATAAAAAATTAAATTTATTAAAAAATAAAATTAAATATTAAAAATATGATTTTTAGTATACTAATCCTAACAACATCTACCCGATGGACCTATCTCATGTTCACTCAAATGGGATTATCAAGAAGAGAACGATATGTGGGAGATGGAAGAAGCCGAGCAGGAATTCACAGATATACAATATGATAAAGGAGAAGATGTGCCAGACTGGCACCCGGTAGTTAAAGAATCACATGACCATGAAGGTCCGTGGGAGCCTTAAGGCCTTCCCCCGTCCTATGATTATGAAAACCCGTTAGATGAAGTGTCAAGCCACAACTTTTTGAGCTGGAGGCTGCAATCAGTGAAGAGTCCGAATGGTTTTCACAAAACATAATGGGGATCGAGGAAGACTTCTGGGAAAATGAAGGGAACAATAAAGAGACAGACAATTTCTGGGCCTTTTGAGAGAAAGGAGGTCCAGTGGTCGAAATTCGAGAAGTAGTTGATCAATTTGAAGGGTTGTGGGAGCCCGAAGAGCTGATAGAACACCTAACAAGGAGTGGAAGACACTTTAAGCCTACACAGCTGGAGAAGGGGCAACCAAGTAGATGTATAAAGGAACCGAGGAAACAGGCAAAAAGAACATAGAGACAGAATAGCGAAGAGGAAGATGCAGTTCCAAAGCAGCTTAAGAAGACGCAAGCTAATGTAAGCATTTAGGGATTACTGGTAGCAACTCACAAACACCGACATGCCATCCTAAAAGCCTTGAACAACATAGACATACCGATTGATGTCACTCCGGACCAGCTAGCTGGAATGCTCGTACCCGAGAAATAGTCTAGTATTATTTCCTTTAGTGACAGGGATTTTCTAGCAGAAGAGCCATCCCACAATAAGTCACTACATTTAACCGTCAAATGTTTGAGAAATTGGGTACCAATTGTTTTGGTCGACAATGGTTTTGCCCTCAACGTATGCCCGCTGTGAACTGTTTACTACCTAGGATTGAAGATGCAGGACTTCAATCTGAGTGCACAGGTGGTATGAGCATATGATAACACGCGAAGAGATGTCTTAGGATTGGTGACTTTTGCTGTAACAGTGGGAGTCTTGGAAAGTGAAGTAGAATTTCATGTCCTAGATGTGCTAGTGTCATTCAACTTGCTACTTGGAAGATCATGGCTATATAACCCATTGATTGGAGCTGTTCTATCTACCTTACACCAAAAGATAAAATTGATCAAAGATGGAGTAACTATCACTATACTGGGTGAAACTAGCTTGTTAGCTCCGCTCAGTGATGCTACCCCGCTTCTTGAGATCTAACACGGGAAAGAGGATTTCTTGTTGAACAGATTGATTTTGATGAAACCAAGGCCATACAAGTTTTGATGAATGATGAGGAGAGTTATATTAATACAAGAGTTATAGCCATGATGAAAGAAATGTCCTACTTTCTAGGCATGGGATTAAGAAAGCATCTACAAGGGATTTCGGAGCTGATCCTCATAAATCGCAATCGCCTTGGGTACGAACTGGGATATAAGCCAAAATTGGACGAGGCAAACATAGGAAATTATGGGCCAACACTGAATGGACGTTTCATCAAAGAAGGGGCAATTTCCCTTATTGTGGGTTCCCCGAACCATGGATTGAAGAGAAGATTAACAAGAAATTACCAGGATTTGAGATCTTTTTCAGTTTATTCAAAAGTGATGAAGAAGTCGAGATTTAGCATATGGGTCTCGCAGGAAAGATGTAGACAGATTGGGCAGATCTTTGTAAAGAAGGAAATCTAGAGTCTTTCTTCAATGAAGAGATGGCCCAGATGCGTATAGTCAATGATGACGAAGACAAGGACTTGCTGGTGTTGGAAGCTGACGCGCCTGCGGATCACACTTCGCTTATCATGGATGCAACTAAAATGAAAAAGAGTCAGTCCTTTGAGTCTTTTATTATGCATACAAGTGGGTTAGAGTCTGTTGAATCTGTCTTTACCAAGTTAGTTAACATTGAGTCTGCCGGGAATGCATCTGTTAGCATCCCGAGCTCTTTCTATCTTTAGTCTCAGGATGTAATCTCTTTTGAAATCGATGAAATGAAATCAAACTTTGCTTACTTTGCTGTGTCTCAAATATTTTTTCATGATTCTGAAGATTTAAACAAATTCGAGGAGAATATCTCCTAAGAATTAAAATTCTTAATCGAAAGGAAGAAAAAATACGAACCAAACCTATAACCGAAGAAACAATTTCGATAAATCTTAATAATGAAAATAACCCACAAATGGTTCAAATTGGTTCCACCCTATCTTTAGAGGAATGTGAACATTAATCTTTTTATTAAAAGAATTTAAAGATATTTTTGTATGGTCCTACGAATACATGCCTGGCATAGACCCCGACATTGTACAGCACCAAATCCCCTTGTATCCCGATGCCAAACCCGTCAAGCAAAAGCTAAGGAGAATTAGGTCGGATTGGGCGCTCAAGATCAAGGAATAAGTTACCAAATAGCTAGATACAGAATTTCTCACGGTTACAAAGTATCCAAAGTGGGTTGCTAATATTGTCCCCATGCTGAAGAAAGATAGGAAGATCCGGGTATGTGTCAACTTCAGAGACCTCAACAAGGATAGTCCCAAGAAAGATTTCTCTCTCCCTCATATAGATGTCTTGGTAGACAACACTGTCAAGAACGCGCTCTTGGGGTACCTATTGTTATAGAGTCATGCCGTTTGGACTGAAAAATACGAAAGCAACCTACTAAAGGGTTGCAACAACGTTGTTGCACGACATGATACAAAAAGAGGTGGAAGTATATGTGGACGATATGATTGTGAAATCTAAAACCCAAGAGGGATAAGTCGTTGCACTAAGAAAATTCTTCGAGCGGATTAGAAAGTACAAGATACGTTTGAATCCTCAAAAGTGTGCCTTCGATGTCACTACAGGTAACATGCTCGGATTCATGATCACACAGCGAGGTATAAAGGTAGACCCTTCAAAGATCAAGGCCATTCTCGAAATGCCTCTCCCGAAGACCAAAAAGGACATAAGGAGCTTCTTAAGAAAGGTTCAATTTATCAGTTGATTCATCGCCAAACTAACCACTACCTACGAACCCCTATTCCGACTCTTAAAGAAAGGGACCAAACTTCAGTGGGATCAGCAGTGTCAAGATGCCTTCGAAGTCGTACAAAAGTATCTGTAAAACCCTCCAGTTTTGTCACAACTAGAACTCGGCAATCCTTTGATACTATACCTATCAGTGACTGATTCAGCAATAGGATGTATGCTTGCATAGGAAAATGAAGCCAAGGTACAAAGAGCTATCTACTACTTAAGTAAGAAGATGACCGAATGCGAATGACAGTATATGCCTTTGGAAAGGACTTATTGGGCGCTAATCTAGGCATCCAGAAAGTTACGCCACTACATGTTAGCATACCGTATCATTTTAATCTCAATGATTGATCCACTCAAATATCTCTTTGAAAATCTAGCATTAACAGGAAAGTTGGCCCAGTGGTTGCTGATGCTAGCCGAGTTCGATTTGTAGTATGTCACGAGGAAATCAATAAAAGGGAGAGTCGTTGCTGAATTCTTAGCCAATCATCCTATCAACGGAGAAGAAGAGCTTGAATTTGAATTTCCTAATGAGCAAGTGTTGAAGATTGAGAAGGATCAATAAACCCTCTATTTTTATGGAGCCTCAAACCAATACGGTTATGGGATAGGGATACTCCTTGTTACTCCCAAAGATTCTCATATCCCTTTGGATTTTAAGTTGAATTTTGAGGTTACTAACAATTAAGTCGAGTACGAAGCTTGCTTAACTGGATTGGAAGCTGCCTTAGAACTTGGGGCAAGAAAGTTGGAAGTCATAAGAGACTCAGTTCTGGTCGTATCCCAGACAAAGGGAGAGTGGAAGGTCAAAGAAGAAAAGTTGATTCAGTATCTTCGAGAACTCGAGCTAATGATCCTCGACTTTGAAAGTGTAATATTCATTCATGTACCAATATTGCAGAACAAATTTATCGATGCCTTGGCTACTCTAGTATCAATGATAGATATACCGTCTAGGATAAGAATGAGGCCCTTGAAAATTCAACAGAATGATGTACCTGCAATCAACAACATTGCTATGACCCAAGAAACCAGTGATGGGTTACCATGGTATCACGACATCTGGAAATTCATCAAGAAGGGAGAATATTTGAGCCAAGCCAGTAAGAAGGACCAGAAAGCTATCAGGAGACTTGCCGCACAATTCATAATCTGTGGAAAAAACTGTACAAAAGAGTATATCTGGGAGTTAATAAACTTTGCGTTGACACAAAGGAAGGACACGATGTGATGAGAGAAATTCATAGAGAAGTTTGCACACCTCACATGAGTGGGATGATGCTGGCTAAAAAGATCCTACGCCAAGCAAATTTTTGGATGACCATAGAAGCAGACTACCGTTAGTTTGTCCGGAGATGCCGAAAGTGTCAAATCCCCGCAAACCTCATGCATGTACCGTTCTTAACTGTATAACATGACCTCGCGCTGATCGTTCTCGGTTTGGAGAATCAATGTCATAGGAAAGGTTACACCCAAGGCGTCAAATGGGCACGAGTTTATTCTCGTAGTAATTGATTATTTCACGAAGTGGGTCGAAGCTACCTTCTAATCCGTTGTGAAGGCTGCCCAAGTAGCTAAGTTCATTAAAGAGAATCTCAATTGCCAGTACGGAATCCTGCACGAGATAATTTCTAAAAACGGTCCCCACTTTTAAGGAGAAGTTTTGAATCGATTGGAGGAATACCGGATTATTAGTCACAATCCTCACCATACAGATCACAAACCAATGGAGCAATGGAAGCCACAAATAAAAATGTGAAGAAGATTCTTTAGAAAACGATAGAGGGAAGTAGAGATTGGCCAGAAAAGCTACCATTTGCGCTTTGGAGATAACGAACATTGATTATAACTTCAACCGGGGCCACACCATATGCCTTGGTTTACGGAATGGATGCAGTCTTACCTATCGAATTGAAAATCCTGTCTTTAAGAATAATGGCCAAGAGTGGAATTCTTAAGACAGAATAGGAGAGGAACATATTTGAAGAATTGCTTTTGTTTGACGAAAGAAAACTTCAAACACTATTTCATGTTCAAGGGTATCAGAGGAGGATAGCTCAAGCGTTTAACAAGAAGGTTAAGTCCCAAAACTTGGAGTAATGTGATTTAGTCCTCAAAGAGATCAGAGCTCCGATTTTCGACCCTAGGGGGCAAGTTCAAACCCAATTGGGCCGGACCCTATCTTATTAAAACCCTTATGTTAGGAGATGCTGCAATTCTGATGGACTTAGATATGAATGTTTTCTCTACACCTATCAATTCATACCAGCTTAAAAAATTCTACCCATGAGGGAAAGCCCGCAAAAGGAGAGTCTCAATACCCGAGTGTTACCCACACCTTGAACTACGTTATGGCCTGATTCTCTTCTTTTAGGATACGTAGGCAGCTTCTGTTAGAAGTTTGGCCCAAACATGTGTTTAGAATTCCCTCTTTGTAACTGTGCTTTAAGTAAGTTGATCAATGCAAAAACATGTTTTAAGTTTCTTTAATAAAATGATTATGTTGTAAGAATAGAATTTAAAAAGCCATCGCAAACCAAAAGTGGAGAAAATTTCATTAATGAGTTTTCCGATACAGATTTCAAAAGATATAAAAGTGGCTCGCAAGTCTTCATCCTAAAAAGATAAAAAGGAAAGCAAATATAGATATTGAGACATAGCAAAAGAAGTCAAGTCCTCATTCTCTTTGCATCTCCTCCTTGTCCTGCCTCGCGCTCTATCTCTGTCAGCAGCCAAGCCCTGTAAACCTCAAAAAGCCTACAATCGAAGTCCCTGCCTACTGGTATCCTCAGTCGAGAAGACCAAGCCCACTGATATTGACCTAGGAAAGGGGCCCAGAGAGGATGGCTGTACTGATGGCTCATAAAAGTCTTGAGACAGATCTGGGTACGCCCAAACTGGCAAAGAATGCGATAAGGATGACAGAAGGTCGCCAGCTTCAAGCTAACCAACAGGACCCCCGAGTGACCTGTAGTGGAAACAATCATAGAAGAAATTTTCAACCATGGGCATAGCCAAGAGATTTCCTCCCTAGTCAAAGAACTCATATAATCCTTCTAATTAGCTTCAGTGGAGCAAAGTCGGTAAACCTGACGGTGAATAAAGGACTTAATGCTGAAAGTATCAGATATAGGTTCCTTCAATAGATTCACATTTTCCATCAACCAAACTTGAGAGAAATAAAGAAAAAGAAAAGTTGAATGGAAAAATTCAAGAGAATAAAGAAAAAAGGAGAAATGAATGGAAAAACTTGAAGAGAAATACAGGAAAAGGAGAGATGAGTGAATACCTACAGCAAGAGTGCACTACTAACAAAATAAGGAGCACCTCCAGCATGAACTCCATCAAGCCCTAGAAGCGTCTCAGCCAGAATCAATGAGATAGGGTCCCAACCCTCATAAATCTGATAAGCCACATCCACCAAGGAATAGCTAGCCTGCCCATCTGAAGGTCCCAGGAGGAAGCGAGCCAAAAGACAAATGCACAGAGCGTGCCTACGCTGAAGTTGAAAAGGGAAGTTGCCAAGGGACCCCCGCAGCCCAAAGTAGTCTATGATCCGAACCACATCGAGGGATCCACCATGAGTAATCGAAGCAGCCTCACGACGGGAAAAACCACAAAGCTACATCAACCTGTCACTAGCACTCGAGAAAGGAGCGGGGATTATCACTTCATCGTGACCTAAGATCTCAAGGATAGTAGAGAAATCCTCTACAGTCGGACATAACTCCTCAATGTCGAAGCAAAATACATGCACTTTTTGATCCCACAGGTGGGAAGCCCCTCAAAATAGATGCCAATCAACCCTCATACTTCGCAAGGAGAATAGTGCATCTAGGCCAAAGTTAAGGAAGTTCCTGTGCTCAATCGGAGAAAAGTTGCCCGTCCAAGCCAACAAGGAATTGTTATAAGAGTGGACCATGAAGAATGCGAGGAAAATGCCAAGTATACAGAACAGTAGGGCTTGGAGTAATGTCACTCTTTTATAGAGTTGAAAAAGGAAGGAAACCCAGAATTTACCTGAAGTTTCACGCCAAAAAAGTTACTCGCGGCCGTCACCTTGTTTCTCACAGCCGCCGCTTACTTTTCCCACGACCGTCACATTATTTCTCCCAAACTTCGTGAACGTGACAATCAAAATCCAGGCCGTGAACTATTGTTCACATAAGTTCAGGCCGCCCTTTTCAAAAGGCACGACCGTGACTTTGTTCCTCACAGCCGCCATCTTTTCATGCAAAAATTTTTTACAGCTCCTCCTTGTTTTCTTAGCATACCCCAAAACATCTCAGTGACATATAATCTACTCACAACAAGGAAAAATAGTTCATAAGACAAAGTTCACAACTCATAAAACACACGTCATGCATAAGTAAAATTTGAACATTTGAGAATAGTTTTCATACCAATAAGAGGTTCAAAATATCCATGATAAGAAAAAATATAATCCAAAGGGCACGAAGGCCCAACCCATCAAAAGTTAAAATAATGTAAAGTATACGTCACAGCACGCAGGCCGAAAGAACAATCAAGGGGCATAAGGGCCCATCCATGGTATCTGAGCGTGAGTATCAAACTAGTGTATCAGTATAGCAAAAACAATGTGTCTGTGCATGTGTGTCGAAACAGTGTATCAGTATGTCAAAGCAGTGGATTAGGACCAATAGTGTATCATAACAGAATATGAGAATGTATCAAACGGGCATGTAGGCCCAAGTAAGAATAAGCACGCAGGCCTTCGTGTATGAAGAAAGAAGAAATAAAAATCATCAACAATCTAAAAGTAAGTCACTCCGCCGGGTCCTCTTTCTCCGAGCCACAAAGCCACCCTAGGAAGACTCCCCAGAAGATGATCCCGTTGAGCCAGTCTTCTCTTCTATGCACGTTTGAACTGTACTGGAGGTTCGAGCTCTGGAAGAAGAGCCAGCAATAGAAGTTGTAGCAGCTGAAGTAGATGCGAAGGACTGTCCTGAGCATGCAGCTGGAACAACAGGTGCAGTATGACCACCCCGAGTCCTCGGACCACCACCTCGGCCACGCTAAAAGAAGGAAAAGACATGTTTCAGATATGCATAAACAGATGAATAAAAGGATGCAGGAGTAAACGAGACAAGAAAAGTAAAGATGTACCACAGCTGGGCCACCACAAGTGGCGGGAGACTCCTCACCCCAGGCATGAAAGGCCGCATCCCAACGGTGAACTCAATCCAGTCAAATCCCATTCGAAGTCAACGAAAGTTCGACCTCATTTCAAACACAGCCCCAGGTCAATCTCTCCTTCAAACTCAAAATTCAATTTAATCTCATTAAACACAATTTTCACAAAGTGTGAAGTCGACCCTGTTCAAAATTCAAAATTCAAAATAAGCAAACCCATTTTAGCTTGATCCAACGCAAAAATTGAATAATCCACCAACTCGACTCGAATTCAAATGCTCAAGATTCAATACAACGTCTAGTCTTTCCAAACCTTTTAACCTAGCCCTTAACCTGTTTCGAACCCACCCTCATTGCTAAAAACTCAAAACAATGGACCCAACCAAATTTCTGTCTCAACCAAAAGAGGGGGAAAGAGAAAAGAAAATTAAATCTCCACCAAACGAAACCTGACTTCAACCCGATTCAACCTCAACTGATCATGATTCGCTTTAAACTCAACCTAAGCTCATTTTAAAACACATTCTAGACCCACATTTCAACACGATGCACCCAAGTTTTCAAAATTTCATTCAAATCAATACCAACTCAAGTTCAATTCCATTAACCCTGCCTTTTATCAATCTAGTTTTGAGTTTTGTTCGTATGTTTGTAGAAAAATCAATGGCTCATTTGTTCAAAATCCAAAAGTTCCATTTTATTCCCTTTACGATCAAGAGTCCCATCCAAAAAGCAAAGGTTTGGCCAAAGCAAAGGTCTAAACCAAGTTGAGTCCAACGCCCTCGCCTACATCCAAAATTCGATCCCAACCTCCGATAAATCTAATTCATACTCAACATTTAATCTAAATTCACAATCCAAAATTTTAATATTCAAGAAAAAAATCCAATACATTCATGCATTCAAAACAAGTTCACAACCAGTGAAATGATAAGCTTCAGCTTACCTCGAGGTTTCGTGTTGAGATGCGATCCTTGCAGCGCCATAGAAGCACCTCACGCTCTGCCACCATGTCAGCGATCATGAACTGCTTCATCACTGGACGACGTAGACAATGAACCACCGGGACATATGTCTCGGGTTCTAAGACCTCGGGCATCCCTAGCACCCCTGATGGCACCCCCTCTTCTTCAGCCGGAGCATTGCCGCCGGCCACGTCGCAGACCACATCACCACCGCCGACTGCACCGTCAACCACACCACCTCCTCTACCGACGCCACAGCCCTCCTCGACGAAACCAAAGCCCTCACCCACGACGACCGCAAATATAATCGAGAAGAGAGAAAGGAGAAACATGTTGACGAGATAGGAAGTGAGACGAGAGAGTGAGATGAGAGAGAAGGACGAGAGAGTCGAGAGAGAGCCTGGAAGAGAAAGAGTTGTTCGCACGAAAGAAATATTTTGAACTCATTTCAGCATATGACCTGCAATCGACACTGCGAACACAAAATTCAAGAACATTAAACGTTCAGGCCGCTACACCTTGACCAAGGCCACAATACTTAGTTATCCAGGCCACTATGTTTTCTCAACCGTTTTAATCAGTCGTGATATATATCCTCAGGCCGCAACGTAGCTAGGGCATCATAGTATAGGCCGCAATATCTAAAAGAAGCGGCTGCCATGTTTGTATACCCCTTTACCCTTTGAACATCTTTGAGTTATCCCGTTTGGGCTGTGAATGATTCGAAACCCCTTTTAGCCCATCTTTTCTGATTGATTTGAATGCCCCCTTTTGAGCCTATGCTGGTCCCCGACATGATGTAAAATTGTCCCTAACCTTCTTGGTCCTCCTCATAACCTTAAATTGACTCATCGGTCCCCGACATGACCTAAAACCGTTCCTAGCCTTCTCGGTCTTCCTCATGGCATTAAGCTAACCCGTCGGTCCCTGACACGACCTAAAATCATCCCTAGCCTCTAATCCTCCTCATGACCTTAAACTGACTCGCCAATCCCCGACATGACCTAAAACTATCCCTAGCACCCCCGGTCCTCCTCATGACCTTATGTTAACCTACCAGTCCCTGACACGACCTAAAACTATCTCTAGCACCTTCGATCCTCCTCATGACCTTAAACTGACCCGTTGGTCCCCGACACGACCTAAATCTGTCCCTAGCACCTCCGATCCTCCTCATAACTTTAAACTGACTCGCCGTCCCCGACATGACCTAAAATTATCCCTAGCACCTCCGATCCTCCTCATGACCTTAAATTGACTCGTCGGTCCCCAACATGACTCAAAAATGTTCTTAGCACCTTCAATCCTTCTTATGACCTTAAACTGACTCGATGCCTCCTCATGACCATAAATTGACTTGTTAGTCCCCCACATGACCCAAAATTGTTCCTAGCACATTCGGTCCTCCTCATGACCTTAAACTGACTCGTCAGTTACTAACAAGACCCAAAACTATCCCTAACACTCCGATCCTCCTAATGACCTTAAATTGACTTATCGATTCCCAGCACAGCCCAAAATTGTTCCTAGCACCTCCAGTCCTCCTCATGACCTTAAACTGACCTATCGGCCCCTAACATGACCAAAAACTATCCCTAGTACCTCTGATCGTCCTTATGACCTTAAACTGACTCATCGATCCCCGACATGACCTAAAACCGTCTCTTTCCTTCTTGGTCCTCCTCATGACCTTAAACTAACTTGTGGGTCCCTGACACGACCTAAAACTGTTCATAGCCTCATCGGTCCTCCTCAAGATCTTAAACTGACTCATCGGTCCCCAACACGACCTAAAACTATCCCTAACACCTCTTGTCCTCTTCATGACCTTAAACTGACTCGTCGGTCCCCAAAACAACCTTAAAATGACTCGTTGGTCCCCACATGACCTAAAATTGTCCCTAGCATCTCCTGTCCTCCTCATGTTCTTAAATTGACTCATCAGTCCTCGACAAGACCTAAAACTATCCCTAGCATGTTCAGTCCTCCTACTGACTTTCCGATCCTCGAACAACTTTAAACTTTGCCCCGTTTACTCGTTTGGTCCTTCTTACGACTTTAAACTGACTATTCAATTCTCGCACAACCTAAAAGTTGCCCCTTTCATTCTATGGTCCTTATCACGACCTTGAGCCTATTTACACGTTCATATTTGCACCTGTTCATATCGTATCATGTTTTTTTATGCATCATGATTAACCTACTTGCATCATATATATTACCCTACGAACTATGACCGGTCTAATCCCTTACAACAGGGGTACGTAGGAAGCTCGATGGACATTCAGGTTCGACCACGCTATTCTGCATGTTTTGTTTATGCCTAAGATTGGTGGCTTATTCGATCGGTTCGTCTTTAGAGTTTTGACATTCACTTGCACCACGAGTTGCTACAAAGCTCTGTCAAAGAGGGGCAACTGTAGACACCCTAATCTGACCAAGCCGAATCTTAGGCACCTGTCTCGAATGTGCCTCAATGATGAAAGAATAAGAATCAAGCTCGAAGATACTCCTAAGCAAGCCAAAACACAAAAACCATCAAACAGCCCAAACTGTGACCTTTATTTCTAACGACCATCACTATTTGATCATCGCCGCTACTTTTTTTTATCTTGGCCGCTACCTTTGTTATAACGGCCACCACTTTGGAAACCCCACTACTACGTTTTATCTTCATACAGATTGCGGCTAAAACTGTATAAAAGAAAAAAGGTGCCGACTTGAACTGTTTAAAAACAAAAAGGTAACGACCGACACCATTATCCCTTTTTGGACAGGTAGCAGCATTCTAAAGAGGGTCTACCTTGCCCGTTTTACCTATAAATGGATGTCGTTTCCAAGCCAAAGAAGAGGAGAACAATTCCAAAACACTTTGCCAAAATCCACCCAATATCCTATACTTTCCAAGTTATTTTTGTATTCTTGCTTGCCTTGGAGGAATTTTTGGAGCTTGTATTGGATTGAAGCCCTCCTATTCACACCCACGATGGACCATTTAACACGGATATACGCATGAGGTAACCTTTGGAACCACGACTTTTTCCTAAACCCTCATTCTCTTCCTCCGAGGGTGTCGTAGATGAGATTTTTGTTGTTTTGTTATAATTTATTTCTAAACAAGCATCATTTTCGTTAAGTTCTTATTATATTCGGTTCCTTTACAGTCTTCTGCTATGTATAGTTACTATTATTTCCGTTCTATTTTCATACTCACCAACACACTGAGCACATTTGAAGTGTTCTGAGGTTCTACAAAACCAACAACCGTGACCTTTCAATGACACGATCGTGAGGTTTGTTTCACCTATAGTAACAGCCGTGAAGTTTTTATACTAACCCGTCATTTTTAGACCTATACAAGGTACGGCCGTGTGGTTTATTTGCCTAAGCTGCGATATTTCTTTTAGGCTGAAGATGTAAAGAAACGCTTTCAAAACCCTTTGATCTCCTTTTATTTCATATTCTTCTGTCTTATTTTTGTTCTATTTAATGTTCATGCAACTCGGTTTACTTTCTTGAGAAGTGATGAATAGTAAATTTTGCCTAGATTAAATGAACTATGGTCTCTGTTTCTTACATTTTCATTTCTGCTTGTTTTGAGGTTCTACAAAATCAACGATCGTGACGTTCTTATACCGAGCTGTCACCTTTATGCCTATGAATAGTCCGACCGTGATATTCATTTATCCAAGCCGTGACCTTTGTCTCGGGCTAAGAGTGTGAAGATGTTTTTAAAAGCTTCATGATATTTATACTTTATAGTTTTCTTTTTCTCTTTGCTATTCTAATATGTATTCTTTCTTTTATACCCTTGTTTCTTTCCTTGAGGGGTAATGAAGAGTAGATCTAACACCAGATCAGTGGATTGTGATCGCTGTTCTTTATGCTTTAATTTCAGTACCTAATGTGGACCTAGAACATGTCAGCCATGACCTTAAATACCAACGGCTGTATGTTTTATAAGCCATAAAGAGCTAGCCGCCAACATTAAAGAAATGATATTGCATTCATTACTCATTAAAATTCTCATAAAATTAAAAAAAAATTATTAAAAATAAAATTAAATACTAAAATCAAATAAAATTCATAATTTTTAGTATATAACCATGACAAGAGAAAGAATAAGACTTTGAAAGAAATTGTTAAAAATCATGCTCTGTAAAAATAATCTACCAAGATACTTTGGACCAAAGTTGTTAACACAGCTTGTTATATCGTGAATAGAGTCATGATTCAAGCTTCTCTTAAAAAAATTTCAAATGAGCTATGAAATGAAAAAAAAAAACTAACATCAGTTATTTTTGTGTCTTTGGGTGCAAATGTTTTATTTTGAATAATAACAAAAAAAATTTGGACATGTTCGATGTAAAATCTGATAAAGGTATTTTTGAAGATATTTTATATCTAATAAAACTTATAGAGTTTTCAACAAAATGACTCTAGTTGTTAAAAAATCCATTTATGTTGTATTTAATGAATCTAATCTCGGTTATTCTAAAAAAATTTTGTGAAGATAACTTGATTAATATAGAAAAATGTGTTGAGGACATCTTCATTAAATACTAGGAAGAGCCAAACCATAAGGAAGCTACAAATGCATAGCAAAATGAAGTCCTAAAGGCTGTTGGTACTTCAAATCAAGGAAATTTAGATTTATCTAAGGAATGGAGGTATGCACATGGTCATACAAAAAACTTGATCATTGGTTATCCATCTCAAGGTATATCAAAACTAGATCCTCTCTACATAATGTTTGTAGTAATTTTGCATTTATTTTTCAGACTGAACCAAAATATTTTGAGAAAGCTAAAAATGATAAATTTTGGGTCTTGGCTATGTAAGAAGAGTTAAATCAATTTGAGAGAAATAAAGTTTGAACTTTAGTCCCGAGACCTAAAAAATACTCCATTATTAGTACAAAATGAGTTTTTAAAAATAAAATGAATGAGAAGCAGTAGTTCTTACGAACAAAACTCGATTGGTAGCCCAAGGTTACAATCAAGAAGAATGCATCGATTTTGATAAAAAATTTGCGCCTGTGGCTAGGCTTAAAGCCATTATGTTGTTACTTGCTTTTTTATACTACAAAAACTTCAAATTTTATCAAATGGATGTCAAAAGTGCCTTTCTAAATGGTTTTATTTTTGAGAAAATTTTTGTGAAACAACTTCCTAACTTTGAAAATTCTAATTTTCTAAACCATGTTTACAAGCTCACTAAGGCTCTTTATGGTTTGAAACAAATACCAAGAGCTTGGTATGAAAGATTTAGCAAATTATTGATTGAAAATGAGTTTTTAAAGAAAAAAAATTAATACTACTCTTTTCATCAAGTCTCAAGAGAAACATATGCTTGTTGTCCAAATTTATGTACATAATATTATTTTTGGCTCAACTAATGAATCTCTTTGTAAGGACTTTGCTAAATGCATGCAAGAAGAATTTAAAATGAGCATGATAGGAGAACTCAATTACTTCCTTGGACTTCAAATCAAACAATCACAAGAAAAAATTTTCATTAATCAATCCAAATATACAAGAGATTTGTTGAAGAGGTTTGATATGAGTGCAAAACCAATAGGAACTCTAATGTGCCCTTCAATAAAGCTTGATAAGGGTGAAAATGGTAAAGCAATAGAAGAAAAGAGATATAGAGGTATGATTGGATCTCTACTTTATTTAACTGCAAGTGGACCTGACATCTGTTTAGTGTATGCATTTGTGCTAGATATCAAGCTAATCTTAAAGAATCACATGTAACTACTGTTAAGCGCATCTTTAGATACCTCTTAGGCACACAAAAGTTATGATTATTCTATCGTAAAGGAATAACCTTTGAGTTATTTGCTATTCTGATGTAGATTTGTCGATTGTAAAATTGGTAGAAAGAGTACAAGTGAAACATGTCAATTCTTAGGACACTTTTTAATATCATAGTTTAGCAAGAAACAGAATTCAGTAGCCTTATCTATAGCTGATGTTAAGTACATTGCAGTTGATAGCTGTTATGCACAAGTTCTATGAACAAAACAACAACTAGAAAACTATGGTGTGTGTTTAGATTGTATTCCTATTATATATGACAACACTAGTGCCATTAACATATCCAAGAATCCTATACAACACTCTAGAACAAAGCATATTATGATAAGACATCATTTTATTAGATATCATGTTCAAAAAGGTAACATTGAACTTAAATTTGTAGGCATAGACCACCAACTTGTTAATATATTCACCAAACCTTTAAATGAAGAAAGATTATATTATATCAGAAGAGAACTTGGTGTGCTATGTGCTCCAAATTGATGTTTAAATGTCATATTAACAAGGCATGTTCAATGCATGTTCAATGTTTGTTCAATGCTTTTCATGCTTTATTTTTTGTGTGTGAAAAGTGTTGACTCAATGATAAAAAGGGTTGAAACATGTGTAAAATAGTTGACTTAAAAGCTATACAGTATCGACACATTTTGTTAAACGCGTCGACCCTAGCTATATAGTGTTGGCTCATTTCGATATCTTGCTTTCGGTAATATTTGGGTCGACTCATCCACGAAGAGTGTCGACTCAATGAACCGAAAGTGTTGACACCATACTAAAAAGTGTCGACACAATTTTTATCTTTGGACACCTCCTATGTCGCGTGAAAGATGTCGACTCAAATAAGATTAGTGTTGACACATTTCATAGAGTTTATATATAGGTCATTTTTCTCTTTTCGCACTCAAATTCTTCAGTTACCAAATCCTATAACCGTTCATCTTCTCCCTCCTCTGTTTAGTCGAACCCTAGTGTCGACTCACCTTTCTCTTCGTCTCTCTCTCTCTCTCTCTCATCTCTTACCGTCAAATGCTACCATGAACCATGGACAAGGAAAGCAAATGGCCAGATGAAAGACCATCAAGCCCTAAGGCAACAAAGAAACAAAAATCAAAAAAATCAAAGTCAATGGCGGGGATGATGTCAACAATGGACATGGGTATGGCTGCCTCCCTCAAGTTCTAGTTCTTAAAGTACAAAAATCTGTATTTCGCTTCTTTCGCCACTCGCAAGGTAATTCCTAGCTAATCTATAGATTTTCAATTCGTTGACTCTATAGAGATGAAATTGTTTAAATGGTTCACCAATCTCAATTGGATGAATCTACTCTAGATTCGTGACCATTACTACCCCACTCTTGTTAAACTTTTCTATACACATTAAAATCACTAATACTCTTGACAACACTATCACCACTTTGGTGAATGGTGTGGACATCAAACTGACCTATAACGTTCTTAATAAAATTCTCGATGTTCTTGAGAGTAGACTTTTTGTCCCTTGTAAACCCAAGACGAAAACCATTAAAGGTTTCTCTTTTCACGACGCAGTAAAATAAATTTTTGAGGTTGATGATGTAGAGCCCCTTGAGGCCAATTCTTTGAAATTCGAAATGCGTATTCTTCGTCATGTCATTAATCATATCTTTTTTCCCCAGTTGAAAAAATTTGGTGATGTCACTTTCATGCATGTCTTTGTCATGTGGTGTATTCTTGAGGGTAAGAAGCTTAATCTTGGATATCTCTTTATATCTGATATGCTTCAGTCCCATTCTAAGAACAATTCTTCTCTTTCCCACGGTATATTTTTAACCAAAGTCTTTCGTTATTTTGGTGCTAACTTGACCACTAAAAAAAGGATTCCGTTTTCAAAACATGATTTGTATGGTAAGTCCACCTTAAAACATATGCAGATTTCATTGGTCAATAGTGTGTGGACCACTCGGCGGGGTAATCTTGTCCTCCCCTCTCCTGCCCAACCATTATCTAGTAGGACACCTCTTCCCCTCTCCTCTGTGTTGGGGCAAATTGTCAAAATCCTAAAATTATGTCTATGATTTTAGTCGAAATTAACTAGACGAATAAACGCCAAAACTAGTTCTAGATAAGAACTTTTGATATCGAATAATCAAAAATAAAACCTGGTAAGATTTTCAATGTTAGTTTTAAGATTATACCTCTCGAGATCTGGTTGGATGATTTCGATTGCTGCAACAATTTTCAATTAATGATCTGCCATGGTTTTTTACTTCTTGTTAAATCTTCGACACAAGCCTTCTATTGCATTCTCGAATGTAAAATACGAACAAAGTGTGAGTTTTGATCTATCATGTTCTTCAAAACCTTCTTGATTAGGCTTAAAATTTTCAGAGAACATGGAAACCTTAGCGACCTAATCACTGACTGAATAAAATGAAATTATGGCGTCAGATTTTATAACAGCATATAAATAGATTACAACAGAGACCTGTGGAGTAAATAAAATATGGGCTTCCAATATAATTATGAAATACTACATCAACCTAGAAACAATTTCATAAAAATATAAAATATAATTCATTTCACTAAAGAATTATAATTGCACTTCCATCCCTATTTTCAAAATCGTAGTATTCGAGCTCTTGTTATTAAATACTTATTTATTCTCTCCACATTAAGATTACAGATATTCGCTAATTAAATTAAATTACTAACAATTATATTTAATCGGCTTCTTCGAAAATTCTTTAAATCCTTCCGCTTACCTTATTTAACTGTCGAATTATAAAATTCACTTGCATGGTTTGATTCGGTCAAAACTTATAAACTTCCTTAAGGGGTATCATCAATCTCGATTTTTTGGGATGTGGATTCCGTCAATAATTAGTATTCACTATATAATTAATATCGTTATCCAACTCACCAAAATTATTAACTCATACAAGATCGCACTCTCTAATGAATCAAAACAACAAGTATTAAATATACGCAAATAATAATTATTTCAGGATTAAAAACATAAGCGCTTATAATAACCATGGAGTAAAAATTAATTTATAAAATTAGTATAAAATTAATTATCCCAATGTGATCATGTTCAATACACACGAAGTATATTAGCACAGTGAGTCGGAACAATAGACGACGCTAATATCTGTTCTCCATAACCAAAACAGATCTACTAAAACTCTACGCTATTGTCGTACTGATGGTGTGCCCAATTCCATCTAAACCGTGAATCGAAAACTTATATTCTGTAAAAATCGATAATCTGGTCTTCCGTGTATAAGTCGAATTCTACACACCAGATTAAATATTGTGCATAATAAAAGACACTCATGCATAACATTAAATAAATAATGAAACTGTATACATTGCTCATTAATATTCTCATAAAATAGAAAAATTAATTTTATTAAAAAATAAAATTAAATACTAAAAAATAACTATAATTTTTAGTATATAACCCTAACAGTCTCCCACTTGTACTCAAAAGTATGTTATCATACATCTAACTCGCATGCCCTCTACATGACTATCAAAAATTTTAGCCAGAAAGCTCTCTGTAAAAGAATCTGCAAGGTTATCTATCGATACAATCTTGGCCACGGTTACATCACCTTTCTGTACGATCTCTAGTCCGGATAGTCATAGATCCACAGAAATCAGAGTAAACAAGTTCCAATGGTTCTTTAGCTTTATAACCTTTAGTCGAAAATAGCCTCCTGATCATCATACCCTCCAAGCAGAATTCACATACTAAAAGTACCTCCACTTTCAATGAACTCAAAGGTCCATCTTCAACCAGTCTATTTATCCTTTTCAAAATAATATGATCTAGACGTAAGTGCCAAAGATACGTTTAATTCATTAAAGAAGGTCCTTTCTCTTAAATGGTGAATTAGATGTATTATTCACTTCATTCAGTTGCAGTGTAGAAGAGATTAGAATAATAATATAAAAATCATCTACCAAAGTACCAAAATAGATAAACTATTTACTATCCATAATAACTACAGATTTATTAAAATAAACCAAATATCCGTCATTAATCAATCTAGAAATAGAAATTAAATTTCTTCTAATGGAAGGTACATAAAGATAATCTCTCAATATTAAAATTCGATCTCTACTAAAATTAAGAGTGACATCTCTCACTACAACTATTGCCACCTTGTATTATTGCACATATGCAGGTAAATTTTTCTATCACTAAGTTATCGAATTTTATAGAACCGCAGTAATAAATTGTAGACATGATTAGTGGCTCTCGTATCTACACACTAGGTACTGGTAGATAACACCGCTAAATATGTTTTCACAACTAGTTAACAGAATTTACCTTTATTATTCTTCTTGCCTAGATAAACTAGACATTATTTTTCTAGTGCCATATCTAGTTGCAATAAAAAAATCAACCTTTCGATTTTTTCACACCAGTCCGTGGCCCATTAACTATCTTGAAAATTGTGTCACCCTCTTTTTGAACCTTTTTTCTTCTTCATGCCTTTTGGCTTAGAAGAATAACCTTTTTTAGAAACAAACGCATTTCCTCACTTTCTAAGAGTACCCTCAGTAGTTAAAGCTATATTCAGATTTTTTTTTCAGTCAATATAATTAGAACCCACAAGTTTGTTTTCTTTAAATATAGCTGTGAGTGGATTAAAAACTATTTTAATCCTGAAAATTACATAATTAAAAACCATTAATTATGATGCGCAAAATTTTAAATTTTATTTTAAAATCGATTCCTCTACCATTTTTAAAAAAAAATCGTCAGCAGCCTGGTACACTATGAATAGCATGCCTCAATGGTAAGGACGTCTACTACTCATCATTTGTTCAGACATGTCAATTTTTATTAATTTTATTATCTATGTAATAGACATTGCCAAGTAAAATTAAATAGTTGACGTAACTTTGATCCAATAAATAATAGCAGTGACTTATATGGAGATAATACTATTATTTACAACTAAGTGTAAACCATCACTTAATTCCAAATCAATCGCTTTACAATGGACCCTTTAGATGGAGAAGTGATTCACACTAACAATTACCCAGAATTATCCCTAAAAAAGGTCCGTACCTATTATCTTATAATTAATTTTGTTCAATTGTGAGAAAAAGTCCTAATACCAATACACAAAATTAATTACATTACCTACGAACTAGTGATGGACACCATAGAATTTATCTGTGAATAAATTTATTCACACACTTAGTTTTTAAAATATTTTGAGGGTTAAAAAAACTATTTAATTAAAATAAATTTATTAATTTTAAAAAATCACATGTTGCAAAATATTCTGGTTGTTAAACCATCTTTACGTGTTTTTATATATAACAAATAAAATTCTCAAATTCTATTTATTTAAAAAATTAATTTTAAATAACAACCAAGAATTTAATTTTATTTTTCGTTACATATATTTCAAAAAAAATAATTTATTAAAATTAAACTCTTTTTAATTAATTCAAAAAATTTGAAATTAGTCGTCACGTTTTTTCAAGATATTCGATTTTCTTTAAAAAAAATTCATCTTTAACATGTTTTAATGTAACAAAATAAAATTCTAAAAAAAAATTTTAAAAAATAAATTTTAATTTAAAAAATTATTTTATTTTTTAGTTATAAAAAAATTAATTTCGAATTAACCAAAATTAATTAAAACAGAATAGAATAAATAAACTAAAATAAAAACATCTATGTATTTAAATAAATAAATATATGTATTAAATCCTGACTTTTATGATCAATCTATAATTTTTCAGTCAAAAAATTTTTATTCATCCAAAAAACCTGCAATCCTGTCATTAGGATTCATGAATTATGTTCAGCCGATTGGACCCTTCTCCTTGATGATAACATGGTAAAAAATTATCATGATTATCAATTGATTCTTGAACCCTTGGAAACAAATTATCTATTGGCCCTCTAATTATCATGGCGTCCGAATATATCTGCAAGAATAAATATTGCCTTAGATCGAATGTAATTATGCACCGCTTGGGATTTCCGCAACTTGTTCTTCAATTGTTCTTTAATTTTTTTTCGATTACAAAAAAAAAATACAAGAATTAAAAATTAAAAAATAATTATTTTTACATTGATCATATAGCTTTGAGGAGTTCATAATCAATTTACCATGATCAACTCTCGTGGCTAAAAAAATATTAAATAATCATCATTCAAACCATGCAATCTAACATACAAAATGAATAATGACCATTAAAAATTAAAATTAAATTACCTGCAAAATCGAGTTTGTACAATTTAAATCTACCCAAACACATGATAAAATCATATATAATCAAAGACGGCTCTAATACCAATTGTTGGGGCAAACTGTCAAAATCCTAACATTATGTCTATGATTTTAGTCAAAATTAATTGGACGAGCAAATGTAAAAACTAGCACTCGATAAAAACTTTTGATATCAAATAATCAAAAATAAAATTTGATAATACTCTCAAAATTAGTTTTAAGATTATACCTCTCGAAATCTAGTTGGATGATTTCGATTACTGCAACAATTTTCAATCAACGATTCACTGCGATTTTTGAGTTCTAGTCAAATCTCCTACACAAGCCTTCTGTTGTATTTTCGAATCCAAAACATGAACAAAGTGTGGGTTTTGATCTATTGTGTTTTTCAAAACATTCTTGATTAGGTTTAGAATTTTTAGAGAACGAGAAAACCAAACCACCTAATCACTAAATGAATAAAATAAAATTACGGCGTTAAATTTTATAACAGCATATAAATAAACTACAATAGGGACCTGTGGAGTAAATAAGATATGGACTTCTAATATAATTATGAAATTATGTCTCAACCCAGAAGCAATTTTATAAAAACATAAATTATAATTCATTCCACTAAAAAATTATAATTGCCCTCTTAGTCTTATTCTCAAAATCGTAGTATTCGAGCTCTTATTATTAAATGTTTATTTATTCTCTCCACGTTAAGATTACAGATATCCGCTGATTAAATTAAATTACTGATAATTATATTTAATCGATTTCTTTAAAAATTTCTTAAGCACTTCCGCTTAACTTATTTGACAGTCGAATTATAAAATTCACCTACAGGATTAGGCTCATTCAAAACTTATAAATTTTCTTAAGGGGGTATCATCAATCCTAATTTTTCAGGATGTGAATTCCATCAATAATTAATATTCACTATATAATTAATATCGCTATCCAACTCATATAGGATCGCACCCTCTAATGAATTAAAATAACGAATATTAAATATACGCAAATAATAATTATTTCGAGATTAAGCGTATCAGTACTCATAATAACTATGCGGTGTAAATTAATCTATAAAGTCAGTATAAAATTAATCATACCAGCGTGGTCTTGTTCAATACACACGAAGTGTACTAGCACATTAAGTCGGAATAATAGGTGACGCTATTATCTGTTTCCCGTTATCCATACAAGTCTACTAAAATTCTGCGCTACAGCCGTACCGATAGTGTATTCAATTCTATCTAAACCGTGAACCAAAAACTTATATTTTATAAGAATCGATAATCTGGTCTTCCGTGTGTATAACAAACTCTACACACCATATTAAATACTATGCAGAATAAAAGGTAGCTATGCATAACATTAAATAAATAATGAAACTGTATACATTGCTCATTAAGATTTTCATAAAATAAAAAAATTAATTTTATTAAAAAATTAAATTAAATACTAAAAACAAAATTATGATTTTTAGTATATAATCCTAACACTCTGGTCGTGCCTCTTCCCCCATTCCCTTTGATCCTTCTTCCCCTGCCCCTCCTCCCTTTAGGACTGATATTTCTGGTCCATCATCCTCCCATGTTCCCCCTGCTCCTCCCCCTTCTGCTGCTCCTGTCTCTGCTCCATTAATTGGTCCCTCCTCCCAGCAACTTACTGAGTTAGTCACCCTTGTTCAAGAGTTGACCTCTTCTATGGCATCCCTTTGAGAGAAAGTTGATACGGATCTTTATGACATAGGTTGTAAAGTATCCTCCATCTCTAACTCTGTGACCAAACTTGAGAAAACCAACCGCATTCTACAAATAAATGTTGAGCAAACCTGAGATGCTGGTAAATCACTTAGCTAGAAAGTAAGGCACAGTGTTGAGCCTATTGTCAAGGCCAATCTTGCCATTCTAGAGCAAGTCAGAAAAGAGTATGACGAGGGTGTGGTGATGGCTATCTAGTAGAATTTTAGAAAAGTGAAAGAACACTTCTAGTGGATCCAAGAAGCATAGGCCAAGCAATTCAAGCCAAAGGAAACCAAAGAAGAAAAGGCTGCTCGATTGCGACGTGAGGCTAGTCTGGCTTTGGCAGCCATTTTTGCAGCAATGGAAGCAGTTGAGAAGAAGGATGAGAGAGCACAGGCCTCGAAGGAAAAGCCTTATGAAAGGAAGAAAAAGCAAGAAAAGAAGAAAGCATTCAAGAAGCATATGGATGACATCTGATGGCTGCGTTTTGATAATTACGAAAGGAGAGAAGAAGAAGAAAACAAGAATAAGTTCAGAAGTTTTTGTTTTTGTTGTTGTTGTTTCGATGTTTGAAGGAGAAGATATAACTTGAAATATACTTTTCTGTTTTATGGTTTTTGATAGTTGTGAATGTGATGGTTGTGAAAGCATTAAGCTTTTTGATAATTGTTGGTTGTTTTTTAAAAATAGTTAATATGATTGAATGCATGCAATAATATTTTTATGAATGATCCTTCTCCAATTCATACTATATGTTATGCGATTATCCTAAAAATCATATGAAACTGCCTAGTGTTAATCTAATGCCATTTTGTGCTTGAATGTCATAAGAATATTGTGTTTGATGTTTTAGATCTGTCAAAAGTTGCACAATGTATGTTGTTCATATTGATGTGTTGAGCTTATTGGACACTTGAACACTTTGGTTTGATGCATAATTTTTAATGAATTCAGAATACTTCTGAGTTTAATTGCAAATTCTCTTAAACATGTGTATTACACTGTTGTTGAATGTCATATTATTGTGATTACTTAACTTGTTTAAGGCAGGGAGAAAAGGAAAGAACCCTTGTCCAAAATCTTTTTAAATATTTTCTAAAAAATGTTGTAATTATCAAAAAATGAGAGATAATTAGTCCAATGGCTTTTTAATTAGATTTTGACAATTTTAATAATTCATTTTCCTAATTAAATTGATTTAAAAAGATAATAATTATTTTTAAAAAAAGTAAGTGTTGACACTTCATGACAAATGAAGATGAGTCAGCACCAAATGATTTTGGGTTGATACCTTCAGTATTGGACCAGGATTCATTTTGAGTCGACACCAAAGTATTTTGAGTTGACATCAAATGATCTTTCGGGTTCGAGTTTTTGGGTTGACACCAAATTCATATGAGTCGACACCAAAATACCCTCTGAAAAACAAAATGAGTCAACACCGTAGAGAAATGGGTCGACACCAGAGTTACAAGTCATTTCTCGATTGCAAGTCAAAAAGGGTCAACACCAAAAAAATTTTGAGTCGACACATAGTTCCTTCGGAAACAATAGTTTTTAGTTGACACCAAACAAAGTTGAGTCGACACCAAAACAACCGAAACTACCTAAAAATTTTTGAGTCGACACCAAATGAAGATGAGTTGACTCTAAAAGTCCCGAGGTTGATTGTAACTTTCTGAGTCAACACCAAACGATTTTGAGTCGACGCCAAAGTCTCACATAAAAATATGAAGAAATGCATTGGGTCGACGCCAAATGATTCAAGAGTTGACACCACTGTGTGGGTGAGGTAAATGCAGAAATTGGGTCGACACCAACGAAGAACTGAGTCAACACAACCACTTAAAGAACTAAGCCCTATATATTTTGTGTCGACACCAAATTATTTTGTGTCGACATCTGCGACAGATTTCAAATCTCGTGCTTGTTCCAACGGTTGGATTTCAGAACATTAATTGCCTTTACGAACCCACCAACGGTCATTTACTTTAGATGGCTATATAAGGAGTAAATTTTCAAAGCTTCAAAGATCTGGACACTGTTCTATTGCTTAAATCAAAATCTTAAAATTTTTAAGAAAGCATTTATTGCTTATTTACTCTTCTAGCCAATTCTCACTCTTTATTGCTCATTTATCTTCAATCTTTTGTAAAGAGAGTGAGTTAGTGAATCTTTGATTCTCTTATTTATTGTATTAGAGGGTGAGCCACTATTGATCTTTTGAGAGAGTGAGTGATCCTTTTTAAAGAAGAGCTTAAGAAAGATTAAAAAAAGTAGGAGATTATTTTGTAGAATCTTCTTGAGCCTGTAAAGGCTTTTGAATGCACCTGTGAAGCATTCAATCCTAGTGGATATTCTCAAGGGAAGTCTTGAAGAGTGGACGTAGGCTTGGAAGAAGCCGAATCACTATAAATCTTAGTGTTTGGTTCATTTTCTCTCTCCCTAACCGCTTTAATTTTCTTATTGCTTTATTGCTTGTCATATCTGCTTGTGCTATTAAAGGATTTTATAAAAGGTTTTTAAAATTGTTATTATTGTTTTAAAACCCAATTCACCCCCCTCTTGGGTTGCCTGAACTAACACACTTCAACACAGGAAATTTTATTAGTTATGATCGACTTTCATACTTCACGAAGGGATAATTAAGACTTAATAGCCACAACTCAATATAAACACTTCTCGTAATAAGGCTTAGCAGCTCATAGTATATAAGGCTTAGCAGTTCATAGCATATAAAATCACAAATTCTCAAAATAAGGCTTAACCGCCCACAACACATGATAATCAATTTTCATATTAAGTCTTTTCATAATAAAGCTTAACAGTAGTAACTTAAATACAACAGAATGGTATAATTAAAGCTTAAAAGTCACAACCTATTATACCCATTCCTGACACACTCTCTTCTCTAACTGTAACTAAGTAATCGTCTACCTCATTACTAAGAGTTTCAATGGTACCGTAACCTCAATTATCAAAATAAGGATTAGCAACATAATGGAATGAGGGCTACTCTTTATCAAGCACAGTGGTATGTACAAAACTTGAGAGTCAGCTCGAAATACCTTTGATGGCTAATAACCCCTTTACCAGACAAACCTCCCCTTAAGGGATATAAAAACCCATACTGGGTACCTCCCCTAACGGGATATAAAAACCCATATCGAGTAACCTCCCCTAATGGGACATAATAGGTCGGACGCCCGCATAACTTGGTAATTTGAAATAAACGTATATTATTAATATCATCCATTTTTCATACACATACTTTCTCTAACAATATAAATAACACACTTGAATTAACAACGCATCCTGAAATAAAAAGTCTCCACATATTTCTTTCAATAATATAAATTGCACACTTGAATTAACAATGCATTCTAAAATAGAGATCTCATGCTATCATCCAACTACTCATACTTCAAAATATGAATATAGAAAAGTTTAGAAAAACATTTCACATAATTACTTGTTTCAAGATAATAGCTAAGCACTCTCACCTGAATTAGATGATATGCAAACTACATCCTCTCAATGATGTTCAACTCAAACCTCCGGTGATAAAACCTCGATGCCTATAAATCAATTACAACCAAACATAAATGTAGGGCCCCAACTCCTATTGTCAAGCGGTAAATGAAGGTTTAGGTTTTTGGGTCGGTTCTATGGTTGATAGCTCGAACCTTATTCTTTTAAGTATTTAAAGAAAAACTCATTATTTGTGATGTTTTATTAACTCTTGGAGCCAATAAAACACTTTTGAAGACTTAAACTCACTCATGCAAATCAAAACACTTTCTAAGCATTGCTAATCTCCTTAAACTAAAAATCTGTTGGTCTCATCGTAAAATACTTTTAACATACTTAGAGTCATCTGTTTGTTACAACATTTTACAGGGTGATAGATATACATAGTAGGAACATTTTTCATAAAAAAAAAACTAAGTTCAGAGATGCTTCTAAATAGGAAAAAAATTCATTGAACAGAATAGGTCCAAAAACAACACTGTTTGGTAAAATCGAATTTTAGAAAAAATTATCCGTCAAATCACTCTAAATAAATTTTAAATAAAAGATAACTAAAAATCTAGCTCTGGACATAAAGCTTGACCTAAGGGAATTTGTCTAGAATTTTTTTAAAATCGGCAAAGTGAACAATTTTTCTACTCGTTTGGCGTCAAAGCGTAAAAATTATGTTTCGGATACTTAAACATCATTTGGGGCTTTACCAAAAATCAAAAATGCTAATAATAATCTTATAAAATTTCAGTAAAAATAGATTTTGAAGAAAACACTTTTAGGTCCCACGAAAAATTCGGGTAAGGAGATAAAATGGCCTTTTTCTTGATTTTTCTTCGATAGACTTGTTCATATCCTTGTTTAACTTGTATTTCGGGTCCATATATGTTATTTACCATACAAACTAGTATACTCCAATGGTTTAAATATCCTCACAACATACTTGTTTAACTTATGAAAAAGTAAACAAAATGAAATACGTTATTCTAACCACCTCCACTAGACTATCTCGTATTCAATTCTTTTTTAACCTTCTTGTTTCTAACCTTGTTCTTAGGACTTTAAATCTTATTAAATGTTATAGAGAGGGTTTAAAAGAGAAGGTTAAGGACAGTTTTAGGAGTGTTTACCTTGAATTCTTGATCAATGGAAGTTAGGACTTAAACTTTAATCCTATCGGGATCAACCTTCTTTCTTTCATTTCTTCTTCTTTCTTCTTCTTCTTCTTCTTCTTCTTCAAGACTCGCTCTCTTTAGAACCCTCTTGGCCGAAAATAACAAGGGAAAAATGATGGAAATGGCCTTCCATTAATAGGCTCGTGGGAGGATTTGATCTGTAATTTTTAGAGACTTGTTTGGTAATTAATTAGAATAGACTAAGAACTAAATTCATAATTATGGCCATGTAGACTTGTGTGTTGTCAAAAGATGAATGATGAGTAGTTGAGAAGATTTTAACTGATTAAAACTCTTTCAATTAAAAAGAAATAGAAAAGTGTCCAAATTATCTAGAAAAATAATTTAACACAAAAAGTGATCAATGTATGTGATTTACTTAATTTTTTAGAGTTAAGATTTTATTTTAGAATTAATTTCGTAGGAAGTAAAAATATTAAAACTTTTCAAAACTGCTAAATTTATACAAAAAAATCGCAATACAATATAAAATGCATGTTCCCAAGACAAATTCTCAAGATATGACAAAAGTACAAAAATTTTACTTTTTGGGCATTTTTTCCTAGGTTGGCCGGCCAGTTTAGGAAGCCCCCTTTTTTTTTAAATTAATTTTTGTATTTAATAATTCTTGAATTTAAAATTTTAGGCCAAAAATTTCAATTTGAGTCTTTCTTTTATTTTTGAATTGGGCTTGACCCATAGACTTTCTTTTTAATTTTTGTAGGCCTAAATTAAACAATGTGGGCCTTACTTGAGTTGGGTCAATCTTCCAACGTAGGCCTCATTCTTAGTCTTGGGCCTTGTGTGTATTTGGGCTTTAGTGAAGAAAAATAGGCCTTGGCTAATCTTTGGGCCAAACTTTCTATTTCTTTCTTTATTGGCCTTAAAGATTTTCGCTTCCAACTTTGTAACTTTAAACCAATACTAGGTTTGTCACGCCCTAAAACCCAGGTCCCGTAAACCATCCAAGGGAAATCCATTTTATGATTCCAAGTTCCATCAAAACCACCTGAGCCCACACGGGTTCAAAAACATAAACGAAAGTAAGCTTAAAACCTTTAAAAAATGCACTTTTAAGGGTTTATTTTATATAAAAGAACATTCCAAAAGAATAAGGTCATAGTCCCCAAGAGCCAAGTTTTAAAACAAACAAATAAAATTTTCAGAAAATTCTCCAGACCTCTTGACAGATCACTCGAGCGGTCTGACTTTGAACCCTTTTTCAAACTACCACCCTTGAAAGCTCAACACTTAAACTTTTTGTCCTTCTATTTGAAAACCTCCAAGGCAAAACAAGCCAACAAAAACAGGTTCAAAATCTCACTCGAAGCACAAGTTTGATATAATGCATAAAATCAACTGAAAATTATAACTGTTACATACAATTATGAAAACATAGAACCAACCCATAGTTTCTCTCACAAGCACGCAACATACATGCATGGATAACCAAGGCCTTGAGGCTTATACAACAAGTTTTCAATTACAAAACTTATAACTTCATTACATGATCCAAATATATAACGGTATTAACGACCGATCAACAAAACTACTAAAATCAACAAAAGAGATTGTCTTCACCTCCTTCGGGGCTCACCAAGTTCTATCCACGTGATCAAATTCACCTGAAAATTTTCAAATCCCACAACGTGAGCCGAAATCCAATAGGAATAGACTAGCATGAATTAAAAGTATAACATGCAATCAAGAATTATATGAACAATTCGATCACACAAGTCTTAAAACAGTTTTCCATTCTTAAAAATCACAAATTTTCATATAATCCCATAACATCTAACAGTTTAACAACATAAATCACACAATATTTTTCAACCAAGTTTTCATAACCCACAATGATTCAAATTATGCAATTTTTAACAGGCTTTCACCGCATGGCCAATATCCGCCCCCAATAATGCATTTTTTATGAGCTTCACCGTGGGACTAATATCTCCCCCTAATAATGCATAAATTAACAAAACGTTTACATGCACTCAGTCATGTACAAGTATCAAAACACATAGCAACGTCATCCATCTAACCATGGAGACCAACCTACGTTAAAAACATGGCTCAACCCCAAGAATTAGCTCCAAACCACCAAAATCACGTTTTCGCAACATACACATGAATTCTTTCAATTTTTAAAACTCATCCCTTTGAAAACAACGGACACACACGCCCACCAACTTTGTAGTAAACTACAAAATGCATAACATATTTTTTATCCAACCGAACATGGTTTAAACATAAAGTTAAACATTTATAGTATTTTAAAATAGTAAAAACGCGTATAAATCACATGTAGCACCTTTTTAAAGCAAGATAATTTAAAATCCTACCTCCAAGAGTTAAAAAGTCGACGCTTTAAGTACTGACGGGAAACCGAAGTCACTAAAACGTGATTTCATTCGGATGAACGCAAAGCTCACGGCACGTATAGTAAGGATCGACTATTCTCACCCCAAGAGCAGGGCCCGAACCAAGCTAAAAGCTAGAGAGAAAGTAGAGAATTTGGATGTTTTTTCAATTGAGAAAGAAATAAGCTTGCAAGAGAAGTTTTGGTGCGAGAACCAATGCCACTAGCAAGCATTTAAGACCTCACGCAGACAGACCGCTCGAGGGGTCTAAAGACTGATCGAGCGGTCCTACCTAGAAAAGTTTTCTAACTTTCTATTGTGATGTCCGACATGATTGGTATTGAAACCAACATGCACTCTAAGTCAACACATGCATAAAACATATAGAAATATACTTTTCTATAATGATTAAAAATGAGAACCAACACGTTACATATATACATAACAAAAACAAAAGGAATCGGGTCTCACAACTCTCCCCTTTAAGAAATTTTACCCCCGAAATTCGCTACGAGGTCAAGAAAAAAATAATTCCGAATACCTAGCACAAACTTCAGACTCAAGCTCCCACGTAGCTTCCTCGACACCATGATAAAGCCATAGAACCTTAACATAAGCAATAGTCCTCCCTCTCAATACTTGCTCATTCATATCCAAATTCCTCACAAGTCGTTCCTCAAAAGAAACATCCTCGTCCACTCGCAACGCAGCCCAATCCAAGATATGTGATGGGTCAGGCTCATATTTTCGAAGCATGAAAACATGAAACTATTGTGCATAGAAGACAACTGAGGAGGCAAAGCCAAACGATATTCCACCTCTCTAATCCTTTCCAGGATTTCAAATGGCCAAATAAAACACTGTGACAACTTCCCGCGACGGCCAAACTTCATCAACCCTCGGCACGATAAAACCTTAAAAAACATGAGGTCCCCCGCCCTAAACTCCAAAGGCCTCCTCCTCTGATCGGCGTAATTCTTTTGGCGACTCTGGGTCGTGACCACACGTTGGCAAATCATAGTGATCTTCTCTATCATTTCCCGCACCAAGTCGGGTCCCAAAACTGCGACTTCTACCGCATCTGCCCAACACACCAGTGACCTACACGATCTGCCATACAAAGTCTCGAAAGGCGCCATTGCAATGCTAGACTGATACCTATTATTGTACGTAAACTCTGCCAACGATAAATGATCCTCCCAAGAACCCCAAAAATCGAGTACACAAGCTCTTAACATGTCCTCTAGAATCTATATAATACGCTCAGACTAACCATCCATCTGATGATGAAAAGTAGTGATGAAAAGCAAATTCGTCTCCAAAGCTACCTAAAGACTCTGCCAAAAGTGCGATGTAAAGCGTGGTGTCGGTTGAAAATATAGATACAAGTACTCCGTGCAACTGAACAATCTCACTAACATATAGCCTACTCAGCTTGTCCGTAGAATCCTTCACACGAATGGGAAGGAAGTGTGCAAATTTCGTCAGTCTATCAATCACAACCCAAATAGCATCGTGCCCCTTAGGCGATCTAGAAAGTTAAGACACAAAATCCATAGTGATATTTTTCCATTTTCATTCCAATATTGGCAACGGCTATAACAACCTTGCTCACCTCTAATGTTCTGCCTTCACTTCCTGACAAGTAAGGCATCAAGAAACAAACTGAACCACATACATCTTTATTCCCTTTCACCAGAACTAACGACGCAGATCATGATACATCTTGGTGCCTCTCGGGTGCACTGCAAGACGAGAATGGTGAAAGTCCCCTAACACATCATTGTGGCACGATTGTGGCACAAATACTCTCCCAGCAAACCTCAAACTCTGATCTGGACTCACAACCAATTCTTTGGTGTCTCCCCTACTGGCAACACTGTCCTGAAACATTTGAGCTTCCTAATCTATCTGTTGAGCCTTCAGAACACGGGTAATTAAGATAGATCACGAAATCACTGAAAATAAGGTCGCACCCTTACCTGTCTCCCTAAGACACAAATCAAACTCGTCAACCTCCTCAAGTATGTCCCACTCTCGTATGGCAATAGAAGCTAACGAACCATGAGATATCCTACTAAGAGCGTCGGCCACGACATTAGCCTTCCCGGGGTGATACTGGAGATCAAAGTTGTAGTCCTTCCTAAACTCCATCCACCATCGCTAGCGTAGGTTCAGGTCTTTCTGAGAAAATAAGTATTTCAAGCTCTTGTGATCCAAAAAAATCTCAAAATGTTCACCGTACAAATAGTTCCGCTATACCTTTAAGGCAAAAACCACGGTTGCCAACTCCAAATTATGTGTCGGATAATTCTATTTGTGTGCCTTCAATTGTCGAGATCCGTAAGCCACTTCCTTACCCTTTTGCATCAAGACACACCCCAAGCCATCATGTGACGCATCACAATATACTGTGTAACCCAAACCTCATTCCGGAATAACTAACACTAGTGAGCTCTTTAATCTCTTCTTCAGTTCCTAAAAAGCCAACTCACAAGACTCACTCCAAACAAACTTGACTCCTTTCCGTGTAAAGCAAGTCATCGGCGCGGTGAGTCAAAAAAATTCCTTTACGAATCATCAGTAATAGGCTGCCAAACCTAAAAAGTTATGAATATCAAACACATTTTTCGGTTGTTCCCAACCCATCACAGCATCAGTCTTTGAAAAATCCACAGATATTCCATCCTCAGATACCACATGTCCAAGAAATTTTACCTTAGGCATCCAGAATTCACACTTTTCAAGTTTTGCATACAATCGATGTTCTCTTAGAAGCTGTAGAGTAACACGTAGATGTTTCTCATGTATCTCCCTCGATGGTGAGTAGACAAGAATTTCGTCCACAAAGACGAGCACAAAATTGTCAAGATATGGACGGAAGATGCGGTTCATCAAGTCCATGAACGTCGTAGGAGCGTTCGTCAAACCGAATGCCATAACCAAAACTCATAGTGACCATAACGAGTTTAGAAGGCATTCTTCGCTATATCTTCTTCCCTGATCCTCAACTGATAATATTTCGATCTTAAATCAATCCTAGAAAAGCAGCATGAACCCTTTAATTGATCAAACAAATCATTAATCCTCAGCATTGGATACTTGTTCTTCACCGTGACTTGATTCAGCTTTCGATAATCAATACACAACCTCAAGGACCCATCCTTCTTCTTGGTAAACAAAGCCATAGCTCCCTACGGCAACGTACTCGGGCGTACAAACCCTTTATCAAACAACTCCTGAAACTGTACCTTAAGCTCTCGCAACTCTGCTGGTGCAAAATGATAAGATGGCATCGAAATATGAGCAGCTTCTAGAACAAAATGAATAGAAAACTCTACCTTACAACTCGATGGCAACTCAAAAAGATCGTAAGGAAAGACATCTAAATAGTCGCAAACCACAAGGAAAAACTCTCCTTGAACCCCAACAGCCTCATCTAACATGAGAGTAGAAAAGAGGAAACTAAGGTTTCCTCGATTTCGCACAACACCAGGCATAAGCACCAAACTATCGTCCTGATCACCCACGGAATAAAAATAATCGCCCATATGTGTACAAATCGATACCTCCATCGATCACAATCAATATAGCATGATAGGTGGTTAGCGAATCCATCCCTAGGAAGATATCAAACGTGGTCATGTCGAGAATGATGAAATTAAACTCTAAACAGCGACCAGGGACCTCTAACTCACAGGATCTACAAACTCGTCCCAACACCACGTTCCCACTGACCGGGGTCTCTACACACAATGTGTTATCCAACGAGTCTATCTCCAACTCCAAAGCAGATGCAAAAGCAAATGATATAAAAGAATGTGATGCTCTCATGCCAACAAAAACACTAGCCCATGATCTGTACACTAAAAGAAGAGGTAGTTATTGTAGCATCAGGCACAACCAGTGCCTTGGAGGAACTAGGATTTGTAAGGGAGTACACTCTACCCTGCAATCCCCTGGTCTGCCCACTATAGTTCTATGCTCTGGGCCGTCGCACTGACTTAATCAAGGCACCCCCTTCCGTAACCCTGGAAGTCTGAGTTGTTGGCTGCTACTATCGATAAGCTTCTTGTCCCTGTACAGATTAAACAACTGGTGCACCTACCGTGCTATATGCACTCCCTTCCTAAGGACTGCTCCTACAAAAATATCCCAGCTGGTCACACCCAAAATAAACTGGTGGCTCTCTCCCCTGAGATTGAACGGGTACTGAATTTTGGAACTGCCTCTTTTGTGGACAATCCGTCACACGATACCCTAGTTGCCTGCACCGATAATAAATGGGCGTCCTCTGCTCTGGTCTCCTTGAAGAAGCTACTGAGGGTGCTGGTGCAGAAAACTGCTGCTGTAACCCAGAAGGATGAGAACTAGGGCCAAAGGACCTCACTCAAAGTGTTCTCAATAGTAGCTGCCAACTCCACCAGCTCTGTAAAGACACGCTGTCTGAATCCTGCCACCCATTTCTTAATCACAAGCCTCAAACCCCTCTCAAACCTCTTTGAATGGAGCTAGCCAGTAGCCACAGATTCCTATGCAAAGCGGGATAAACTGGTAAACCTGGCCTCGTACTGCACATCATTCATTGTCCCTTAGGTCAGAGAATAGAACTCCTCTCGGTAGGTATCCCTTGAGGACTTAGGAGAGTATTTCTCGAGAAATACTTTGGCAAAAGCTGCCCATGCTCTATCCACGGTAGTTTTGGCAAATTTTCGCCGTTCGTGGGCGTCACCTTTCAACTGAAAAGCGGCAAATGCAACTCTCAAGTCATCCTCGACTATCTACAATGTATCCAAAATCCTCATTACAAGCTTCAGCCATTTTATGGCCACCATGGGATCGGGATCCCCAACAAAGGTAGGAGGGCCAAGATCTAGAACTCCCGCATCGCAAAAGTTACCCTCGACTCGTGTACTCTCACCCCTCCCCTAGCGGTCTTGGCTACCTGACGGATGAAACCCATAATCTCACGTAGCAACCCTACCACGTCTACTGGTCCTTGAGGAGCATTAGCATTCCTAGCATTAGAGATTGGCACATTTCCTTAGCCTAAACCATGGCCTCGTTCTCTCTGCATAGACATGACTTTTATACGAGAGCAATATAGAACATAACAACATAATATTTAACTCATCATGTTATTACAGATATAAGTCACATAATCATGCTAACACTTAGCCATTTAAGATCATGCAAATAGATTCCACATACCGAGGAGTACCATCAGGAGCAATGAGTCAATTTGGGTAATCTACTTAGATTCTTTACTAGAAAGTTTGTTAACCAAATGCATTTTTAACTCAACTTTCGAGTTTGTTAATCCAAATGCTTGGAAGCAAGACTAATCATTCTTAAGGTCTAATCTCCATGCTCATGTATACACAATATCTTTATGCTCAATATGTTATCATTATCACGTTATGAAAATATTTAAATACATGCAATCAAGAACACACAACCATCCTCATAAGGTGATGCAACCTTTCACATGGCTCTTAAGTATTTGAATCTAAAGCTCTGGTATCAAGTTGTCATGTTCCGAAACTCGGGTCACATAGACCACCCAAGAGAAACCCATTTTATGATTCCAAGTTCCATCAAAACCACCCGAGCCCACACGGGTCTAAGAATGTAAACAAAAGCAAACTTAAAACCTTTGAAAAACGCACTACTAGGAGTTTATTTTATGTAAAAGAATAGTCCAAAAGAATAAGGTCAGGGTCCCCGAGAGTCAAGTTTTAAAACAAACAAATAAAAATTTTAAAAAATTGCCCAGACCACTCAAGCAGTCCGTCTAGCGGCCTAACTCTGGATTCTTTTTCAAAACACCACCCTTAAAAGCTCAACACTTAAACTTTTTCTCCTTCCATTTGAAAACCTCCAAGGCAAAACAAGCCAACAAAACCAAGTTCAAAACCTTCCTCGAAGCACAAGTTTGATATAAAGCATAAAACCAACCGAAAACAATAACCGTTACATACAAATATGAAAGCATACAACCAACTCATGGTTCCTCTCACAAGCATACAATATACATGCATGGATAACTAAGGCCTTAAGGCTTGTACAACATGTTTTCAAGTACAAAACTTATAACTTCATTACATGATCCAAATACACAACAGTATTAACAACTGGTCAACAAAACTACTAAAATCAACAAAAGAGATTTTGTCTTCGCCTCCTCCGGAGCTCACTAAGATCTATCTACGTGATCAAATTCACCTGAAAGTTTTCAAATCCCACAACGTGAGTCGAAACCCAATAGGAACAGATTAGCATGAATTAAAAGTATAACATACAATCACGAATTATATGAACAACTCGACCACACAAGTCTTAAAACGATTTTTCATTCTTAAAAATCACAAGTTTTCATATAATTCCATTACATCTGACAATTTAAGAACATAACCCACATGATATTTTCTAACTAAGTTTCCACAACCCACAATGATTCAAATTATACAATTCTTTACGAGTTTTCACCGCAAGGCCAATATTCACCCCCAATAATGCATTTCTTTGCAGGCTTTCATCGCGGAACCAATATTCGCCCCTAATAATGCATAAATTAACAAAATATTTACACGCACTCAGCCATGTACAAACAGCAAAATACACATAGCAACGTCATCCATTTAGCAATAGAGACCAACCAACATTAAAAACACGGCACAAACCTAAGAGTTAGCTCCAAACTTCCAAAAACATATTTTCGCAGCATACACATGAATTTTTTCACTTTTCAAAACTCATCCCTTTAAAAACAACGAACACACACGTCAACCAACTTTGTAGTGAACCACAAAAATGCATAACATATTTTTTATCCAACCGAACATGGTTTAAACACAAAGTTAAACATTTATAGCATTTTAAAATAGCAAAAACGAGTATAAATCACATGTAGCACCCTTTTAAAGCAAGATAGTCTATAATCTTACTTTCAAGAGTTAAAAACTCGACGCTTCAAGCACCAGCGAGAAACTGAAGTCACCAAAATGCGATTCCATTCAGATGTACACAAAGCCCATGATGCGTATAGTAAGGATCGACTATCCCCACGCCAAGAGCTGGGCCCGAACCAAGCTAAAAACTAGAGAAAAGGCGAAGGGTTTGAATGCTCTTTCAAGAGAGAAAGGAAGAAACTTGCAAGAGAAGTCTTGGTGCGAGAACCAATGCTACTATCTAGCATTTAAGCACCCCACACAGACAGACTGCTCGAGCGGTCCTACCTAGAAAAGTTTTTTAACTTTCTAATGCGATGTCCGACAAGACCAGTATTAAAACTAACGCGCACTCTAAGCCAACACATGTATAAAATATATAGAAACATATTTTTTTATAACGATTAAAAATAATAACCAACACATCACATATATACATAACAAAAATAAAAAGAACCAGGTCTCGCAGGTTTAACCGATCCAAATTCTTGGGTTCAAGAAAACTCTAAATTTAGTTTAGGACTTTTCTTGGGAATTCGGTTCAGAGTTCCTTTCCATGTTAACATACTGACTAATTTTGATTCACATTTTCATTTATATTAGTTTTGGGAATACAGGTTATTACAACTGTCATCTTCATGCACGTGACATTTGTCGTCTTTGTTGCTGGATTGCCACGTGTCTCACAATTAATCATTTGATGGAGTCAAAAGAAAATTGGGCTAGTTACTCGATAGGATCTAACTATTGTGAGTATAAACCTTTGGTCTCTTTGTTCGACGGGCCATTTAACTCCTGGCTCCAATTATTGGGGGTTTGCACCCTTAGTCTCTTTGCTCAACAGGCCATTTAACTCCTATTGTAGTAATTTGGTAACATATGGTGTAAACTATTTCATAGGAGATTTTAGTCCTTTATTTATAGTTCTTGTATTAACTGGATTGGAATTAGGTGTAACTATATTACAAGCTCATGTTTTTACGATCTCAATCTTCATTTACCTGAATAATGGTACAAATCTCTATCAAAGTAGTTATTTATTTATAATTGAACAAAAGTGAAGTTTAGAACCATTACTTGAGACCCGGATTACATGGGACCCTGACTCCACGAAATGAAACTTAAGAGGATTACCTAAGACTCAACCCTAGGCCACGGAATAATAGCAAAAAGCTACAAACTACGATCTCTAAAAGATATACTTTAAATTCAGTACTATAAATCTTAATCTAATAAGAATGACAATTGAAAATTTTAGCCCAGTAATGTGGAGTAATTTCATTTGTGAATATGCTATGCCCAATTAAATTGTAAGTAATAAAAAAAATGGTTAGACAAAATATTCACCATTATTTACGTGAAAAATTATAATTTGAGTAAAATTACTGACTAGTCCAGATCCCGCAGATATAGCCAAGCACTAGGCTAATAATTATAAGAAACAACTTTTACAATTTATGCTTTTAATCGTTCTTATTGAGTTAATATATTACTTTGTAGTTGACCAATTCAATATTAATTATCTTGTTGAACTAATATAACTGTTACTTTGTGCTTGACCTATACAATATTAAGGTTTTGGTTGGGATAAATCTTTTGTTTTTTGCATATTTTTATATTTTTTAGATTGTTTTATTTTTTTACGATAATTTTATTCTTTCTTTGAATCGTGTTGATGAGTAGAACTAGAAAAAAAAATGATCAACGGATGAATTTCTTTTATTAAAAATAAAAATAAGTAATATAAAATTTAATTTATTTGTATGTTTTTTTTTATCTTATTGGAATTCTTTTCATATTTGATTAAAAGTTTAGAATCTGAAAACGCAGTTGGGCAAATAAGCCCCATTTTGGATTCTTGATTGATAACTTGAACAACAACTGCTTTTTGTAGGGTTAGTAGAGTAGATCATCTTTGTAAAAAAAATTAATTGATTGGGTTAGGAGGCCTATAAATAATCACATTTGTCTTCAAAAAAGTAAATTTTTATTTTTTAGACAGTGTAAACTACTTATTTTTTCATAACAAATGCAATATAATCAGAAAGTTATCGATGTTCAATTAATTTATTTTTTTATATATAAATTTACTCGATAAAACTTATAAAATAGCGATTTGAATCATAGACTTAGGCCTTGAAATTGGGCCTAGTGCCCTATCACTATCAATATAGTGCGGTGGGTCTTCCACCTGTCGGGAATCTTATTTTAAAAATTGATATTTTTTTAATAATTTAAAAAAGTAAAAATAATAATTTTTACTTTTTTATTAATTTTTAATTAAATAATAATTTTTTATTAAAATAAAAATAAATAAAAATAAAATAAATAAATATATAATTATTTCAAACATATCCTAAGTCCCCAATGCCTTCAACCTAAATTAGAGTACATCTAAAAATAATTTCTAAAAATTGGTGCGCAAATACAATCCCACCTAAAGTGTTAACAGAGGTGTTTGTTATAATTAAAAATATAATTTATAAATTATAATTGAAAGTATGATTATAAATTAAATAGAAGTTATAAATTATTTATAAATTAAAATAATAAAATTTATATTTATTAATTTAAAACTTTTACTAAATTATAAATTAAAAGCAATAATTTACAAATACCATCAGTATGCTTTTTTGACGTCACTATCCTCGTCGACCCACAGTTTTTGACTAAATTAGATTTTAGAAGAAATGTGCCACGTGCTCGGCGCGTGTCAATATTCCATTTCAACCCTAACGGCTAATGGTTGTACCTAATTTCAGATTCTATTAATGGGTTAAAGCCCAAGCAGTATTCCTCGGCATTGATTAATAATTTAATATATCCAAATAAAAATATTTTTTCTAATATTAATATAGTGGAACTTATTACTTTTATTAATATTTATACAGTTTATATTAACAATAATATGTTATTTCTCTATTATTTAATAATCACTAAATAATAATTAGTATTTTTCTTTTAAAAGTAATGCCACACAAATTGTTCTCAACAAGCTTTTAAATACACAAATAACTAGTAAGTACATTTAGTAAGTGTATTAAAATATTTATATATAATATATAAATATTTATATTTGTTAGATGTACTAATAGTCTTGTGTGCCCATTTAGAAGTTTGTTTACACCCAACTAAAAATTTTAAAATACATATATTTTTTTTAAAGTAACTAATATAAATATTTAAATATTTCATATAAGTATTTGTAAATGAAAAAATACAAAATGATAATAAAAATATTAATAAATTCAAATAAATCAATATCCCCGGTGAGTGACTCGACCCAGTGACCAATAAAGGACTAGAAAACATAGCAATCTTTTGAAGCTCCCCTATGATTTGAGAACAAAGTAGTCGAGTTATAATCGAAAAGCTTAGGGCATAACTATAGGAGAAGTTAAAGTAGGCCAAAAAAGTACGAAAATCGCTCAACAGGTGTTGCCTACCCTGACATAAGGCATTCGGGTGATCACCCAATGTACTCGTTGTTGGAGGCAAAACTACAAAGATTATTATTTTTGTAAACGATTTTACATAAAAATTAACTGGACGGGCAAACGCCGAAACGAGTTCTAGATAAAACTTTTGATATCGAACGATCAAAATAAAAATCCATACAAACTCAGTTAATTTAGAAGAATACATTTTTCAGTCGATTCTTCAACTACGATTTTGATTCCAATTTGAAGCTCCCGTCAGACCTTCTACTGTATTCCCCTATGCGATTTCTAAACGTAGTGTGGATTGCAAACCTTCGAAAACTCATACCGACAGAACCTGCTCAGTTTTAGTCTTGAAGACAAGTTATCAATTTGGTTAAGCCTACCAGCATACTTATAGGGCTATAGTAGGGACTTATAAAGTAATTATGACAAAGACTTCTAGTGGAACATAGATACCAATCTAGTGATTTTCGCAATTAAGAAAATCTTACGGTGGTTTCGAAAATCTTGTAGCAGTTTCTGCAATTTTTATAAAATACTAAATTACAGTTCACACCACTAAAGAATTGTAATTACACTATAAGCCACAATCTCAAGACCTTCTTGCAATGAGTACCTCTTATTAAATGTTTAACTCATCTCCCCACGTTAAGATTCTCGATATTCGCCAATTAAATTTAATTACTGACAATTTAATTTAATCAACTTCTTGAAATTTCTTAAACCCTTCCGCTTAACTTATTTGATCGCTAGATAATCAAATCCACCTACAGAGTTTGACCCCGTCAAAACTTATAAGTTTTCTTAAGGAGGTATCGTCAATCCTGATCATTCGAGACGTGGATTCCGTCAATAATTAATATTTACTATATAAATAATACCGCTATCCAACTCATCGAAAATATAAACCCATATAAGATCGCACCTTTTAATGAATCAAAACAATGAATATTAAATATACGTAAATTAATAATTATTTCAGAATTAAGAGTATAAGCACTATTCATAATCTTGAGGTGTGAATTAATTTATATAATCAGTATAAAATTAATTACCCCAACGTGTCCCGTTAATACACACAAAGTATACTAGCACAGAGAGTCGAAATAATAGACGATGATATTATCTGTTCCCGTAATCAAGACAGACTTATTAAAACTCTGTACTACAGTCATATCGATGGTATATCAATTTCCATTTAAACTGTGAACAAATAACTTATATTCTGCAAAAATCTAAAATATGATCTTCTGTGTGTAAACCCGTACTCTATACACATGATTAAATATTATACAGAATAAAGGACATCCATGCATAACATTAAAGAAATGATATTGCATACATTACTCATTAAGATTCTCATAAAATAAAAAATTAATTTTATTAGAATAAAATTAAACACTTAAATTATGATTTTCAGTATATAACCCTAACACTCGTCCCTTCAGTAACTCGGGTATCGAAATTTATTTAATTGAAGTTTTGGGAATGGTGAGGGCATACTTCACTAGATTCGAATTGCTTGAACTATTAACAACTCGAGTTACTAGGCTTCCTAATGGCTCAACCTATTGTTATACATCAAGGCAAACAAAGAGGCAACATAGCACATACAATGTAACAAAGCCCGGACTATAAATGAAGAAAATTTCATAGCACGGGCTATGAGGACATAACACAGACTATGTGATTGTATGGCTATTTCATAAACCATGAAGACAACATAGACTATGAGTGTAGCTCTGGCTAGCAAATAATTATGACATAGCATAGACTATGTGATTCAGCACTGGCTGAATGGCCTAAATGTATAGCACAGACTATTTGATCATAGATTTTTCTAAAAATCAGAAGAATGTCCCAAAGACAATGAAGACAATGGCAGTATACTAAACTTACTATGGGACGTTGGGAGATATGTAGCTTGGTGGCTAAAGAAAGGATTCTATCACACTATAAAACACCTTAGGCCCACATACTTGAGTTATTCAATTGACCCGGAGTCATTTGACACGAGTGGGTTGGATACCCATTGAGTGTCCATGGGTTGATCTAGTCAAGTTGGAGTAAAACACTAATTCTAAATATTCAGATAATAGTTAAAGTATTCGGATAAGATATCATGACATCCGAGATACTTTTACGATCTGATTATATCTCTTAAAAGTCCCATTCTAATCCTAATAAATCTATCAGAGAGTTATAAATACAATGAATGGTCGTGCTCCTAAGGCATTCTGATTCGGATTCATCACGCTATAAATGTTCATACTGCCAAATACTTTAAACTTGACTAGCCTTCTCATTCACTCAACTATTACTTTCCTCATTCCGTGTTTCTAATTATTTTGCATATTTTGCATCTCCGGCGTTTAATAATCACTTTTCCTGTTAAAAAAAACCCTACAGTATTCAAATACGTAAAATAGGTTCATCAAACAAAATTGTGTGTACATCTAGTAATTTTTGTCACCCTATAATTCTAAGGCTATATTTGTATTGAGGGATTAAATGTTAAAATTGGACTATTAATTTGAAGCAAGTTTGTTTATCATTGAAAAATTAAAAAATTAGATTAAAAATTATATCCTTTATTGAGGTAGGGTTGAGAATTTCTTACAAACTACGTTAACACGACTCGAACTCTACATAAAGTTGGATTTGTATAGGGTTTAGGGTCTACTATTTTTCGACATGAAATTAAAAATAACATAATTTGATAACACATTTAATAAATAGATTGGGTTAGTGTTGAACTCGTAGAACTAAAAAAATAACCCATCTAACTCGTTTAATTTTCGTATCAGCCCCAAACATGACACGAACCCGAAATTCATTACAAATACATATATAACCCGGTTATATACACATTATGTTATGCAATGTAGGAGAAAAATTAAAAATTCAAGGGAGAAAAATGAAAAATTAAAAGTTTGGAGTTTTTGGCAAACTTGTTACTGCTATGCTAGTGTTTTGAAGTTGAGTCTTTGTAATTTTTTTTATCAACTGTTCGAACTTTGGAGTTTTTCATGCATGAATTTATGTTTTTTTCCTATCAAATTATTTAAAAACTTTTTGTAGATTGTTTAGAGTTTTTTATTTACTATAATTTATATAATTTTATTATTAAAATATGTATAAAATTAAAAATATAAACTTATTATTAAACAAGTTGTTAAACATATTATTAAATATGTAATAAACAGGTTAATTCGTTTATAAACAGGTACTATTAGTGTTAGAATAAATAATACTTTTAATTAAATAAATAGTATTAATGTTGAGATATGTTACGAGACAAATATAATATAACATAACATGACATAATTCTCACACCTGAGGGATAAAATGAATGGTAGAAGACATAGTTAGCAACAGGACTAGGGGATTGATTGGTAACACGTTTAAAATTTTTTTATTTATTACATTTTTAGCAAGAAATTTTATTTGAATTGAAAGTAAGTTGTTTGCTAAATTATTTTTTAAGCTAGTTTTTTTTTAAATATTGATTGATTGAATAAAAGGTTAGTCTTTTTATTTTTTACTTAAAAATTGAATAGTGTTGTTATTTTATATAATTAATTATTATGATTATACATAATTAGTATTGATAATAATTAAGTTATTAAATAAAAATATTATTATCTTATAGAATGACGTGAAAATTGAATAAGATTTTGTAGGAAGTATATCAATTTGATTTTCATGTTTTTAATTTATTAATTTTTCAGTTTTTTTTTTTGACAAATGAGTCAAGTTAATTCTTTTAACATTTTTGGCCAAAAAGTCAAAAATACTAAGTTTTCCAATCATGCTCTAGAATGAATTGTTGGTGGGGGAATTATTTATTCCACGTTTTCTTATCCTTCAAAATAAACATATGGTATAAATCTACACATTTTTTTCTTTAAACACTCAGCCTTATATAATTATACATTCAAGCACTTATATTCAACGGTCTGATTCACAACTAGCTTAAAACTAGTTTTCCTTTTTTTTTTTTTTGATTTTTTTTTTTTTTTATTAAAAATTTAAATTGAGTTCAAAATAAATCATTCATAAAATTAGTTTTTAAACTAGTTTTTTTAAATATGATTATTTGGGTAAAAATTAATTTTTTACCATTTTTTTCTCCAAATTGAATAATTTTACTTTCCAATATAATTAATATAACAATTATATATAATTAGTATTAATAAATTAGTTATCAATAAAGAATATTATTATTGTCTTTTCAAATGTGCTAGAGCATGAATAAATATTTTAGAGGCAACAGTAAATAAATTATCAATAAGGAATATTATTGTGTTTTGAAATATAATGAGAGTTTAAATAGAATATTTAAAAAATTAATAATTTAATTTTTTTTGTTAAATAAATTATATTAATTTTTTTTATATTTTTAGTTAAAAAATTAAAAAATAAAATTGTCAAATTGAATTTTAGAACCGAGTAATTATTCGATATTTAGAATATCATGGTGATAATAAAAATTTGATAACTCATTTTTATTAAATAATTAAAAAAATTAATAATTTATATTATATAAATTATAATTATTTATTTATTAAAAATATTAGGAAACATTAATTATATGCTACTACGAGAGTAACTAATAGCTTGCCTTCGAATCACCATCAACGTACCAAACAAATCTCCCTAAACACACTTCGAAGTCCACGTTAATTACCGCATACTACCACTTTCGTATCCAGTCCGCATCTTATCGTATAAGTATACTATCCGAGATAGGAATACACGATATTATACCACTTATTTGTATATATGCCCTAGATTTGTGCCTTATCTCTCTCTGTCTCTATTCCTTCCTCTCTCTTCACTCTCTCTCTCTCTCTCTCTTGTCGGTGTTCAGATCTGCAGTTTCTGCTCTTCCTTTTACGGCTTCTTCAGATCCATGGAACAGTGATAATACGCTACGCTTATATTATGCAGCATATATACACGGGCTCACAGAATATATATATGATTATATTTATATATATATGTACATATAACTCGAATGTGGTTGTTGGTACGTATGTGTGAGGTTTGAGTTTCGATCTGGGGAGCAAGCAGCTATGAAAAGGCTGGTTTTCAACGGAGTGCTGATCTATATATGATTGTTGGTGGGGACGGCTGTTGCGACGTCGTTTTGGAGGGTGAAGAGGATCTGGTGGAGTGCATGAGGGATCTGGTTCGGTCTCTGTGCTTTGTGAAGAATTCGAAGCGAACAAGGTGGGACTGCTCCTTTGTGATCCGAAGTCGAGGACGCTGGGGCAAATGTGGCTAATTATTTTCTGAATTCACTCTCTTCTGATCTCAGATTGGTAAAAAGTTCAATCGATACGGAGTTGTTGACTACATTTTTGCGAATTTTGACGGAAATATTGATAAGCAATGCAGCCAGATCATCGGAAGAAGGTGAGGTTTATCTCCTTGAAAGCGTTGCGTATATTGAAAAAAAAAATGTTTTTTATGCGAAATAATCTGTTGGATAGTTAGATAGTTGTTAGCTGGGGGTTTGATGTGTAGAATGTTTGTTTTGGTGGCAGGCGGTGGATCGAATGTTGGGTTTGAGTTATGTTAACATGTAACGCAATGATTCCGTTTTACGGGATCCTTTTGTTTTGTTGTTGCTTTTTAATTTTGTTTTGTTTTTGTTTTTTGTTTTGGATTGTTTCCGTTAATTCTTCCTTTTCGGTTTCGATAGTAACGAATGCCGTTACTTGTGATTTCTCTCGGTGATAGGGTTTTATTTATCTTTAATATCAAGTAGTTGGTTTCATTCTTATTCTGGGGCGACTAACCTAAAAGAGATAAGTGCTTATGCTTCTCCCATCAAAGCGTCTTTATTGCCATCTTTATTCGCCCCTCTCTACTAGTACCCGATTCTTTCTCTGATGTGAGGATATTCTTTATTTTTTATTTTTTATTTTTTTACTATATTTGTTTCTTTCTTTAATATTTGTTTTTCGGTGTCCTTTTGCGTTCTAATTGATTCTGGATTCGTAACTAGAAATGATGTGCTCCGGTATCTGATTGTCTTAACTATGGGGTTTTTTAGGACTGACTGATTTTTCCTGTTTTTAAGGATTCTGAAGTTTCAAGCTTATGTATTATTGATCTTTTCTCTCGCAGTTAGGAACCTTGTTATATTTTGTCGACTGTCTCACAGTGACTCTAGATATAAATTTGGCCTGATACTGGAGAAAAATGAAAAAAAGGAAAGAATGATATTCTGCTCAGTACCATATTTGAGACATTCTTTGATATGATTAGAATTGTGTTTGAGTTATCTTGGCTCAAGTGAATGGAAAACTATATATATATATATGTATAATTTTCTTAACAGAGGAGCCTAAGCCCTTGGGACCCACCCCTGAGGGGTGAACCTTTGACTGTTTGCAATCACCCGTAATGCCCCCTTGGGACTCACACCTTGGGGGTGAGCCCTTCAATACTTGCAATCACCCGTAAACCATATGTATAAGTTAGTGTGCAAAATGATTATAGCGGGAACACTAGACCTCTACGTTCAAGTTTGATTCCAGGGGCCCACTTAAATTGGTAGGCTACCCGGGTTAATGGAATGGAAATGGAAAACTAATGTAACTTCAGTATATACGAATTACCTTTGCTTACATGATTAAGCTAATATTATCTAAAGAATGAAGAGAAGGTTTTATTGGATTTATTTTAATGTATTTAGTTTCTATACGAGGTGTTAACTTGTAGATGGGTTGAAAGTAGATTAGTTTTCGTGATAACTATTGGTCCTTTTTTCCTCATTTTTCTTTTCCATTATTTTGGTTGTATGGCATGTGCAATGTGTAGTGATTTAGTCATTTGTTGTGGTACTTTGTGATCTGATTTGACTATTTTGTGCAGAATTCAGCAGAGATGGACTTCTTTTCTGAATACGGCGATGCCAATAGGTATAAAATTCAGGAGGTTATAGGGAAAGGCAGCTATGGGGTTGTTTGTTCAGCCATTGACACCCACATTGGTGAAAAAGTGGCAATAAAGAAAATACATGATATCTTTGAACACATCTCTGATGCTGCTCGAATTCTACGCGAGATAAAGTTGCTTAGACTTCTACGGCATCCAGACATTGTTGAAATTAAACACATTATGCTTCCGCCTTCAAGGAGAGACTTCAAGGATATTTATGTTGTTTTTGAGTTGATGGAGTCAGATCTTCACCAAGTCATTAAGGCCAATGATGACCTGACCCGAGAGCACTATCAATTTTTCCTTTACCAGTTATTACGTGCTTTGAAATATATTCACACAGGTATTGCCCCCTGTATTGTTTTGGCACTTTATGCTTGTATACTTGGGGTAAAATCACTCTGCAGTTTAATGGACAATAAAGCTATCAAACTTAGCCATGGACAGAAATGTCATCAGGATAGTTACGCTTTCTTGGATCATTTTTGAGCTGATTACATCCTTATATTCGCATACTGTGTGAATTTACTGATAAAATTGATTATTCTTCATTCTCATCAATCCCTTGCCTTAACGATTGGTTCCTTTTATTAGTGTCTTTTTTTGTAAAGAAAACTGTTTGCTATTTTTTTTTTAGTTTTCATTTTTTTCGTATGCCGGCTGCATAGAACTGTGAACATGTTTAATATTAGCTATTTGGCTGCAGCAAATGTCTATCATCGGGATTTAAAACCAAAGAATATCCTGGCAAATGCTAATTGTAAACTCAAAATATGCGATTTTGGGTTGGCAAGAGTTGCATTCAATGATACACCTTCAACAATATTTTGGACGGTATGCATTTCACTAACTTGTGAATATGCTATTTCTCGCTCTCTGATGTTATTTAAACTTTTGGATTTTCTTAGCAGAGTACACCTATTGGTTCCAATTTTTTCCGTTTCTATATTTATATATTTACAGGATTATGTTGCTACGAGATGGTATCGAGCTCCGGAGTTGTGTGGATCGTTCTTCTCAAAGGTATTTCACATGGTTTACGTTTCTTGCATATGAAGCTTGCATTGATTTTGATTTCTTGCATTACTTCGCTTATACTATCACTAAAATATCTCATGTATATTAACATCCAAATTTGGATTTACGTCTTTAGTCATATTTTAATGCATTTTGATTAATATCAAATTTTCCACCTTTCGACCATTTAGAATTTGATTATGTGCATGCATTCGATGGTCTCCGGCCACTAGTAAACTGCTTATTTGCTGATGGCTTATGACTTAAATGTTAGTATACTCAGCTTCATTGTTTTAAATTGAAATGACCTTTAGACTTCTAAAAAGGGCCAGGCGTTTTAATGTTACATTTGCATCCCTCTATCCCAGTAACCAGAAACTACCTACGGAAACCCCATCCCACACTTCCTCTCTTCACAAGAAATAAACACCACCATCTGCCATGTAAAACATATGAAGACGGGAAGCATGGGATAATGATGAATAACAAAAGGAAAGGGTCAAGGGTAAAGTGTGTAGATCTTCGCTAGAAAATCCTATTTGTTATATGCCTCTTCCCAACCATTGACTAGGCATGGTGGAGTCACCTCACTATTATCACGAGGGAGACGTCCCTTAGAAACTTGAGCCATAGCGTAGACATTCTAGTAGACATTCTATCTTTATATTATGAGAACAATGGTACCATTATGGGCTGAAAAAATGAAAACTGGGATAAGTGTACCTTTAAGGACCCTGGTTATGGAGCCTCACCAGGCTTGAGCTTAAGTTGTTAATGGAGCTAAACAGTTTGTGGAGAGTCACAATTTAGACTTCAGGCTGCATCTGAGTTCACTTATCAAATCAATGTACCATAATCATAGATTGAAGGACATAAAATGTGCTAACTTTGTAGCAAATTTGCAACAATAGATGGCCATGGTAATTGAAGGAGTCATGAATGCTAGGCTTGCGTCTTTGGAAGATTGATTGATATTTGATACTCCTCAGGTATCCACTTCAAGGGCAACCAATCTCTCTCTCTCTCTCTCTCTCTCCATCTTTCTACATCTCTTTTATTTTCTTAGTTTCCTTTTTGGGTTATCATAGAAAAGGAGGGTTTCACATAATCTTTGAATATATTGTTGCACTCTATTTTGCCACGTGGATTATTTTATTTAATTTGGCTAGGAATATCTGAGTAATATTCTTTAATTTATCATGTCTATATGACTTAAGAACAATATGGCTTGAGCTTATTTACTGGTTCTGCATTGTTTTACAATTAACTTGCTACTTTGTGTTCGGTATTCATTTGTTTGTGGTGATGTGACTGTGACTCCCTTCACTATGAAGTATTCTCTTGTGATTATTGAAAAATGCTGCACCTGTGTCAAAGTGGTTTCTAGTAGACATAATTTTCAAATTTGTTATGCTTACGCCTGAATCAACGAACATCGGATTGTTAATTAGTGGAGAAATTTTGGTTAATTTTTATATAATTGTGATGAGGTATGATTTGTTGCTTGAGAGGAGAGATGGACATAGTGACTCTCGTTGGACTTCAGCGCTTTTGTATGATGAGATTCAATAAATCCTCTGCAGCCTTTCCCTTTTTTTCGGGGGGGGGGGGGGGGGGGGGGGG